>CAUYRT010068424.1:0-55378 GCA_963574885.1 Lepilemur ruficaudatus
TGAGCTGGGCATGGTGGCGTGTGGCTGTAGTCCCAGCTACTCGGAAGGCTGAGGCAGGAGAATCGCTTGAGCCCAGGAGTCCGAGGTTGCTGTGAGCTAGGCTGATGCCATGGCACTCTAGCCCGGGCAACAGAGTGAGACTCTGTCTCAAAAGAAAAAAAAAAAGAAAGGTCACCACTGATTTGGTTAGAAGATCAAATTAAGTGTAGCACTGCTGTTAGCCTAGCGCTGATGCAACACCGGGTGTTAACCTTTAATATTCTTTTTTGAAATTTCTCCTGTCTAAACTTTTTTTTTTTTTTTTTGAGACAGAGATTCTGTTGCCCGGGCTAGAGTGAGTGCCGTGGCGTCAGCCTAGCTGACAGCAACCTCAAACTCCTGGGCTCAAGCGATCCTTCTGCCTCAGCCTCCCGAGTAGCTGGGACTACAGGCATGAGCCACCATGCCCGGCTAATTTTATCTATATGTTTTCAGTTGGCCAATTAATTTCTTTCTATTTTTAGTAGAGACGGAGTCTTGCTCTTGCTCAGGCTGGTTTCAAACTCCTGACCTTGATCGATCCACCTGCCTTGGCCTCCTATCTAAACTTTTTACATGAGTTTTTACGTTCTGTTTGAAATTCAAGAGCGCGATGGTTTCCGTAACGAGGTACCACAGTGCAGGGTGTCACTGTCATTACAGTGCTGTGCTGTCGTCACCACACAGGAGCCACCCAGTTTTGTGCTACCACCACCACCACCACAGCACACGCACCGTGCACACTCATCTCTGTCACACACACATCCGACCTAGAGACGTTCTCGGGACTGTATCTGCTCCACACCCAGGGACTGCCTGTGTGAGAATAACCGAATTTATCGATTTTCATGTTTTACTTCATCCACATAATTTTCAGAGGTTCAGTCTTGCTCTGTCGCCAGGCTGCAGTGCTATGGCATGATCATAGCTCACTGCACCCTCCAACGCCTGGGCTCCAGCCATCCTCCCGCCTCAGCCTCACAGATGCTGGGATCACAGGTGTGAGCCCCCGCCCGGCTTCCAGAATCCTCTTGCTGTAATTTTACAGAAGGAAAATTCTTCAAAACAACAGCGAAAGCCCCTTGCAGGGGGCTTGTAGGGAAGGGGGGTGGTCTGCCTACACCCAACAAGACAAAACAGCAATGGGGAGACACCACCACGAGGCTCTCAGGAAGCCAGCGTCACTCGCGAGCACCGAGCAGGGGTCCCAACTGTCTCCGGCTGTGCCAGGGCGACAAGAGGCCACAGCGTCACCGGAAACACAGCTGGAGGGAGGATCGGCAGCTTGGAAGATGAAGGGACAAAGATGGAAGGACGGCGTAGGCGCAGAGCCCTCCCGCCCCCACAGCCCATGGCCTCCCTTCTCGTCTTTCCCACCCGTTTTTTTTGTCTTGATGTATTACGTGCGTCTCTGTGAGCAGCCTCAGAATATTTTTTGGAAAAAGGCAGAGGCCTAAATGGCCATAATAACAGCCTGCAGGGCAGGTCAACTCAGCTCCAGCTGCTGGGACTCCAAGGTCACCATGACGGATGGAGGAGACTCTGTGACCCTGTCCCCACCCGGCCCACCCGTGTGCAGGCCCCGACGGCCCCTTACCCTGCATCACACCCATCACAGAGCAGGAGCCTGTCCTCATGGTCGCTCCTGCTGCACACCTCACAGAAGGTCGGGTCCTCCTCCTCTTCCTCTCGGGCTCTGGAGCTCTCCACCGGAACCTAAAGACAGAACCGCTGATCAGGCCGGGTACAGTGGCTCACGCCTGTAATCTCAGCACTCTGGAGGCTGAGGCGGGAGAATTGCTCAAGGTCAGGAATTCAAAACCACCCTAGCAAGAGCGAGATCCCACCTCTACTAAAAATAGAAAGAAATTAATTGGCCAACTAAAAAAAAAAATATATAGAAAAAATGAGCCGGGTATGGTGGCACATGCTTGTAGTCCCAGCTACTGGGGAGGCTGAGGCAGGAGGATTGCTTGAGCCCAGGAGTTCGAGGTTGCTGTGAGCTAGGCTGACGCCACGGCACTCTAACCCGGGTAAGAGTGAGACTCTGTCTCACAAAAAAAAAAAAAAAAAAAAAAAAAATAACCGCTGATCACACATCAAACGGAGCCCACAATCCAACGGCCAACTCCTATCAGGACTGGCAGTTAATCTGGAGCAGGTCTACAGGCCTAGGATTTATACGGGCCCCACAGGGCAGAGGTTCTGAATCAACACGCATACAGTGGTTTTCTTTTCTACCATTTCAGGGTAGTTATCTAACAGGAAAAACTGATTCAACAGAGAACATAGTTATGGCCCACGGTAAGGAGTGGGGAGGCCCTGTGGCCCCAAAGCAGGGCAATCCTGCAGGCGGAGACCAAGGTGGAACCGGAGGGTGTGTCCCCGTGCTGCACACCACCACAGTGGACAGGCGTGGAGCGGCAGCGCGCAGGGAGCAAGCCCCCGGCATCTCAGAAGCTGTCACAACCATCACATAACTAAGCAGAGACCCGGAAACACGCCTGCCAAAAACTGACACTCAGGTGCACTGCTCTACAAGGCCTGTCACAGCCCTGCCTTGAAACAGTGACAGTGGTGACACATCCAACCTTACAGCTACTCTCAGGCATGACCGGGCTTCCGTTATTCAAGCCTTGAAATACGAAAGGTCTGTGGACAGGGCCTCCATCTCCCCACCTGGGCTCTCCCCAGAATGCAGCCCCTCTTCTGTCCCTAGCACCTGTGCCCCTACTCGAGGGCGAAGTGGGGACCAGGCCCTGCTGCTGTGTCGGAGTCTGGCTCGTCACAGAGATCCCGCCCCACATCATGCGGCCTCGGCGGCTTGCTGAGTCTCCCTCCACACACAGTAAGAGCTCAGGGTCCGCACACGCCACTGGCAGCTATTTCAGGTAAATGAAGATTACCTACTACATGTAACAGAAACGCTTTTGAAATTGCCAATGCACCCCTGGCCTCCAGCTGCCCAGCCAGAGCTCCAGGACAGGCAAGGGAAGCCGTGGGGGCCACAGCTACTGCTGGCCGCGCGTGCCCAGCTCTGACAGAAACATGCACGCAGAAGAGCCAAAGGCTCTGGCAACCACGGCTTCAGGTACATTGTAACAAAAAGGTAGGTCTGCAGCTGCAAAACCACATCCAGCCTTTCACAGCATCAAGAAGACCCCAGGCCTGTGCACTACTACAGGGCCTTCCCACTGCCGCCCATCAACAGACTGCGCGGGCCGTTCAATTCCCTAAAACGCAGGTACGCAACTGCAAGCACATAGAGCAAGAGACACACCTTCTTACTCCAGCCCTGATGGTGAATAATTTTGCCAAGTGTTTCCTGAAATCTGGCCCCAAGAGAACTGGCCTCCTCTCCCCTCCACTGTGCCCGCTGCAGCTCAAGAACTCTGAGCCAGCTGGGTGAGGTGGCTCACGCCTGTAATCCCAGCACTCTGGGAGGCCGAGGCGGGAGGATTGCTTGAGTGCTCAGGAGTTCGAGACCAGCCTGAGCAAGAGTGAGAACCTGTCTCTACTAAAAATAGAAAAAATTAGCCAGGTGTGGTGGTGCCCGTCTGTAGTCCCAGCTACTCGGGAGGCTGAGGCAGGAGGATCATTTGAGCCCAGGAGACTGAGGTTGCTGTGAGCTAGGCTGACACCACAGCACTCCAGCCCGGGAGACAGAGCAAAACTCTGTCCAAAAAAAAGAAAGAAAAAGAAAAGAACTCTGAGCGGATGGGTCAGAAAGAGGCTCCCAGAGGTGGGGCAGGGGTCCCAGGGGCTACCAACATCTCTGCCACCAGCTGTTACCCAGCACCCACGGTGCCCGACGGGGCAGCCACCTGAGCTCGGGCGTCATGCTCACGGCTACAAAGGGCATTTTAGCTGATTTCTCAAGAGCACTTCAACACTCACTCGTTTCAGGGGAGCAAACAACTTCTGAAAGCCTCTCCTTCCCACAGGACAGGGACGTGCATGGCCAGGCTTCCCCACTCACCTTCTTTAAGACTTTACCACCAAACTGAGCTCGAACACAAATACATTTAAACACAGTTCGATCAACTGGACAGGAATTGGCATTCTGTAAGAAAGAAAAACCGTATCAGAATCCTGTAGAATCATCAGAATCCTGTAGAATCACTTTCGCTATTAACACTGTATTCAAAACAAAGAAGTCACTTAGAGGTCAAAAATTCCTTCTACGCTGGAAACCAAGTATTTACCAAATGCCTGCAGGAGCCAGGCCAGGCGGAGGCGCTGGGACACAGGAGTGAAGAAAACAGAATCCCCTTCCAGGAGCCGCCCCCAGCGGGGGCAGGGCAGCCCCATGAAGAACACCTGCACATCCCAGTGACACTTCTCAGTGACAAGCACCGAGGAAAAACAAAAGGAAGGAAGGAGGGAGGAGGAGGTGGGGCCAGGTTTCAGCTGGGGCAGCTCATGCTCAGGGCCCTTCCAGGCTTCTACTGGGAGACTCTGGTCACATCCTCTGCCACCTTTTCCATGATTGCTGGACGTTTCCCACTAAGTTTTCAGAATTTCTCTTCATACTGT
Organism: Lepilemur ruficaudatus; assembly: GCA_963574885.1. Classification (NCBI taxonomy): domain Eukaryota; kingdom Metazoa; phylum Chordata; class Mammalia; order Primates; family Lepilemuridae; genus Lepilemur; species Lepilemur ruficaudatus. The sequence continues at coordinate 4,555 of CAUYRT010068424.1, forward strand.
GAATACTAATCAATCAAATGTGTGTTAAAAAAACTTTTTGCCTTTATTAGTAGTTTTGACCCACCCAAGTTGTTTTAAATGGACCCTGTGGAGGCACACGGCAGACAACACACTCACTGCATCTGTCCCCTCCTGAGTCCTGCCCCGTGGCAATTTCCTGTCACTGAGGGCGGCGGGACCTTTCTCAAAACACAGTCACAGCAGGATCCGCTCACACAGCACAGCCCTGCTCACCACGGAGCAGAGGGCACCACACACCCCATCCACGTGGCTGTCCGCTCACCTGCTGCACACGTCTGAGGATGAGTCTGTGTGGACGTGCTCTGTTCCTCTTAGGTGAACACCCAGGAGCGTGTTCAACTTTGTGGCCACACGTGTGACACCCCCACCTGCTCCCATCCTGCCTGCTCGAGGCAGGGTCTGTCCTTCACCTGTGCAGTTCCAGGGCGTGCAGAGTCTCCCTGGTGAGACTGGAGCTCCCTCGTGCTCATCTCCCGCCTGCGACTCTTCTCCTCTTTCCAGGAGACCCTTCCCTCCCTCGGAACACCCATGCTGTATCTCCTTCTGGAAGTTTAGGTTTGCTTTCTCACCCCAGACCTTGAGTCCATCTGGCACAGTGTTGGCGGGACTCGCCCCCCCAGCACCTGTCTCAAACACACTACGCGCAAGCAGCCCCACCTTCTCGAGAAGGAGACGCCGCCCGTCACCCACTGAGTATGTGCGTCCAGGTCCCCGTGGGCTCCTGCACACTCCCTAGGTCTGATTTCCATTCTGGGACTGACTCCAGCCTAATCACTACAGTTTTTAAGTCATACTATCCAACAGACAACATGTCTCTTTTTCAAAACTATCGCGGCAATTCGTGGTGCTTTGTGGCCCTCGCAGAAGAATTTCTGGGCTGTGACAGGATCTGCTGGGCTGTGACAGGATCTGCACTACCATTGCCGTCTCTGCGGAGTGAGATTTCTCCCCTGGAAAGTAGTCTGTCTTTACTCGGTTCCCATTGTTTTAGAAAAGCTCTAAATGTTGTAAGTACGTTCTTGTGATTTATTTCTAAGTATAATTTTTCAGTCTTTATTAACCTTATACCCAGCAATCTTGCTAAGCTTAGCATTCCAATAGTTTGTGTGTAAGTTTCCATACCGATAAATTATTTGCAAATACCTTTCGTACCCAATGCTTCTGCCTCTATAGTTTTCTTCTATTAAACTAGTAAACACCAAACAGAAGACACACAGCAAACACCCTGTCTTGTTCCTCAGTTTTAACCAGGGCTTTGCTTGCCAAAGATAAGTCTAAGCCTCTGGGCCACAGATCCACCAAACCGGCACAAGAACAGAAATGGGAAGAACCAGACAGGGAGAAGGTGGTGTGGCACCACCCGCCACAGCAGCCTGAGCCACACCCAGGCCCCATGTTACACTAACCAACCAAGTGGGATGGTGTCAAGCTATCTAGGGAAACGGAACAGAAGAGGACCAGGCAGTAGAGGATGCAGTCACCGGGAACCATGACTGGTCGTGGCCAGGTGGGGACTTATCGACCCCGAGCTGCTGGTGCAGTTACAGGGAGGGGACGGCCGAGGCAAAACTCGGGAGTTGGAGAGCTGACGTGTCTGAAACCGGGTGAAGGGTACAGTGGGTACTCCTCACTCAGTCTCGTGCCAATCTACTACTTTGACATTTTTTAGAATAACAAGTTTAGAAAGCGTGTGGGGGACTGATGGCTTCTCAGGCTCACTGTGAGGCGGGAAGCACACTGCATCACTGTGGCAACCCTTCCCTGTTTTAAGGACACTCCCTTGGAAGCTGGTTATCGTAACTCAGTGCTGAGTCACGCCTCGTGCTTTCCTGCACCTACTAACACAATCGTCCGTTAAGCAGCAGCTCGCCTCAGACGGCCCTGACATCACTTAGGGTTTCTGTGGCTCCTCTCATCTCAGGTCCCATTCGCACCGCCACAGGGAGCTGCGCGGACAACGGCGCAGAACAAAGCAAAGGCCAGGCTGGGACTGAAGCCAGGGGCCCCGGCTTCCTCTGCAGAGCAGTGGGCCAACCTGCAGCAGGGTAGGTCATCGTCAGTGACAGGCCAGCCCGAAGGACGGGAAACCCCGGGAGAAGGGAATGCACCTTGGACCACTCGATGATGCAGTCCAGGCAGAAGTAGTGGGCACAGCTCTCTGGAGTGCCCACGGCTTGCTCGTGGAACACGTTGAGACAAATCGGGCAGCTCTCCGCATCATCGTCAGACGTGAACGTGCTGTTGGCCTCCAGCTTCTGCGTGTCCGCGACCACCACCAATGCCTCTGTGTCTTCCTCGGAATCTTCAGAACCTCGAGAAAAAGGGAATGTTAACAAACTCAAGAAAAAGATGAAGTCGCTAAGTGGATGGGAACACTGGAAGTGAGCAGGCCAAGCTCTGCCTGGGACATAGGTCCCTGCTTCACAGTGGGCACACGCCACGCCCACAGCATACCTATGGCCACGAGGAGCACGTCCCAGCCCTGCAGGGTGTGGCCGCCACCGCACCACACTGAACTGTAGCTGTTTCCCAGCCGGGGACTGGACGCCTGCCTCCTGAGCAGCCGGGCCAGCTCGCAAAGTCGTGGACGGACCTCGTGGGTCAGCATGGTCCGCAGGGGCCGGCACAGGCATCAGAGACCATCAGGTCAGGGGCTGAGCCTCCGCCCAGGCCTCCCTCAGCACAGCAGCCCCCAGGCGGCCACTAGGATTTCCAACACCCCTGTCCGAGATGGCAGTGAGCCGCCTGCCTTCAGATGACACTTCCTCCCCTCTAGCAGGCTTGCTCCTCTCCCCACGGGACGTGGAGAGCAAAGATTCCAAACTGGGCCACTGGCCACAGCACTTTAAATCAATTTTTCAGTGGTTCTGAGGCTGGAGCATGACCAGCAGAAAAGTTAGATGTGGCACAGTCAACACACACATTTATTTTCTCTTCCTACCAAATGCCGCTAAAACACCACTAAAATAAAAAGGAAGGTAGTTCACGTGGACAAGAGACGCAGCGTGTGCTAGGCAGGTTTCTACTCAGCTCCCATGACTCTTGGCCCTTCTAGTCCTCAGTGTGGGCAGGACCAGTCGTGATGCTGGGAGGTCACGCCCAGGCCCCTGTGGTTACCTGGCAGAGGGAAATAAGCACACAGAATGGTAATTTACACTGCTGGGAGGCTGGGAAAGTGAGAGCTGGGAGCCAGGCAGCAGGTGAGAGTCCCAAGTTCGCGTCCTTTATGGTGAGATTTGAAGAGACAGTGTCTAGAGCTGGAAATGCAATAAACAGCTGCACAAGTGACTCTCAGGCTAAACGTCAGGGTGGGAAATGCAGCAAGAGTAGGAAGGAAGAGGCAGCTGTGGGAAGGGGGCCTTGGAAAGGACCAGGCCTAAAAGAGGGCGGGCAGTGCCCTCTGAATATCTGACTATATTTCCCACTGGGTAAAGAGACATTGGCTACTTTTTTGTTTCAAAAACTAGTGCTAGGGGAACGAAGTGCAGCGCTCAGTAAGGAGGTTCTGCACACGAATCGGCTACAGCCACCATGTCTCCAGTGCCGGGAGCTCTCTGAGGTGCCAGGTCCCTGCAAACCATCTGTTTTTTTTTTTTTGAGGCAGAGTCTCACTCTGTTGCCTGGGCTAGAGTGCCGTGGCGTCAGCCTAGCTGACAGCAACCTCAAACTCCTGGGCTCAAGCAATCCTTCTGCCTCAGCCTCCCCAGTAGCTGGGACTACAGGCATGGGCCACCATGCTCGGCTAAGTTTTTTTATATGTATTTTTAGTTGTCCAGCTAATTTCTTTCTATTTATAGTAGAGACGGGGTCTCGCTCTTGCTCTGGCTGGTCCCAAACTCCTGACCTTGAGCGATCCACCCGCCTCGGCCTCCCAGAGTGCTAGGATTACAGGCGTGAGCCACCGCACCCGGCCCCATCTGCCTCTTAACGAGACTCCATTCCTGGCCCCAGGTCCACCACCACCCAGCCACCTCTCCTACCTGTCAGACTATAGCTGAAGTGTGCCTTTCTCTAGAAGATTCTCCCTGCCCCTTCCTCGGATGTCTCCCCGCTCTCAGCATCTATTACCCGGCACCCTAGTGGCTGCTTTCTACCACTGTTTTTGCTGCTATAAAGTGAGCTCAGGGACAGCGGGCACCTGGCTGAGCTGGTTCCCATGCTCACTCCAGCTCCCAGCCGAGTGTCTGGCAGAAAGTGGGCCCTTCAGACACTCAGGGAAAGAATGGCGCGAGTCACCTGACAGCACCCAGCACTCAATGCCCTCAGCCCTGGCAACAACAGTGCTCACACCAAGACCAGCTGCAGACAAGCCAAAGCCCTGACTCAGTAGTGGGCAGCAAGGACAGGGCCACGTCTGTGACCTGTCAACCCAGGAGAGAATCCCAATCCTTCAGAAGAACATGCAGCCAACATACACCAAGTTGCAAACTCACTGACACATGCTGCTCATCCTGTTCTTTCACCACCACGGTCCTAAACATGGGGGTTACTTCTCTACAACATGCTGATGCTGATAACCGCAGGGCTACCTTGAAAGACCAATGCACAGATTATGGTAGATGCGTTAGGACCATGTACCTCCAGCCTGAGGACTATGTCAGAGGGAAAGCAGGGTATGCCACACCTCCAAAGTGGAGTTCAGCCATCCCCCGGAGAAAGTGCCCACAGCTGGGCTGGGACAGGGCAGCCAGCTCAGGGACCTCAATGGGCTGGGCACCACTCAGGGTGGCAAGAGGGCACAGGGAAGGAGGCACCACCAGGGCACCCAAAGCAGACCTGCCCTCTAAGGTACTGTTCCCTGCAAAGAAGTTCAAGGGCACAACGTTAGCCAGTGTAAATGGGCTGGGAATTCTTTAATGGAATCACATGATGCATTTGTCAGCTTTCAGGAGTTCTGGTCACAGAACAAACCACAGGATGGAGCTGCGGACACACCGTAGTCCTGGCCAGGAGATCCTGGGCTAGAGCAAATCTTGGGTCATGCTAAACCTGCCCTGTACCTACGAGATGATGACAACATGCCTTTGTAGGGTATAGGGGCAGGAGTTGCCAAGATTTTCCTTCATTCTGCTACAAATCCCAATCTGGTTACACTCTTCCTAGAAACACCACAGTTCACACCATTCACTTTACTTTTCTGCCCTTGCCAGAGAAGAGACCTAGTGAATCGCCCCAGTGGATTTCAGAATGAAAGACTAGCACAGTGTGAGCCTCCGTCCCACTGCAGGTGACTGTGGGGATGTGAGCCAGGGTGTGGCCGCGTGCAGAGGGGTTTCTCCCCACCTTTGCCCACACCTCGGTGAGGCCAGCTGTGGATAAGACAGCGATTTCACCGATGATTTCACATTTTATAAAAGGCTGTCCCTGTCACAGCAAGAAGAGACCAGGGAGGCCGTGCTCGAGAGCCAACAATCTTACCAGATCCGTCTTCCAGATCTTCCTGCTCAGATCCCACCTCGTCTCCCAGGTCGGTGCCATCTCCGCGCTCACTGTCTGTGTCACCTTCAGAGTCCCCACTGCTACCATCGCTGCTTTCCTCTAGACCACCATAGAGAAAAACAGGCCTCAGGGGCAGCGTCACAACTGAGGCAGCATAGAGTCAGGACTGCTCTGCAAATGCAGAGGTGCTCAGGAGGACGCCGGCCACAGTGGCTGCCCGAGCGCTGGGGAGGGCAGATATGGGGAAAAGCAGGGAAAAGTGCCATTCTTTTACTCTGTTATTTGCATTAAAAATAAGACAAAAGAAATGAATATACTACTTCTGCAATTTGAAATCAAAGAATAAAGAATTTTTTTTAGAAGACTGAAAGCTGACAGTTGACACAAGCAGACAATCTCTGAAGGGGAGTTAACAACCTGGAGAAAGCACCAGGCACCTTGGACGCCCCCCTCCCGGGGACGCCCCTGGTGCCAAGTGGCTCACCAAAATCACTGGCCATGTCCCCGGGGCCAACACGAGGGCATCCATCCGGCACTGGGCTCCGGGCCACAAGCTCATCCAGATTGTCGTCGTCCATTGCTGCACATTGGAGTTTAGCACTGAAAGAAACCGGAGCCAGCTAATTTCCCAAACATCCCGGGCTGCAGAAACCCCTCTGAAAGATTGACAGCCACTCCCTAGGTATCATATTCCTGCGCTGTGTCTGTTTCCGTCAGGCAGGGAGGTGGAGCCACGAGATGTAACACATGCAGAACAATCTCAACCACTAAGTTGTGCACAAATACAAAAAAAGGCATTGACTCCTATTTACAGCTAAATTCAAAGCCAGCGATTCGCAATGGCGAGGACATTTCTGTTCAAACGGGCACCTGCAGCACTTCAACAGACACAAACGGAAGGGACTCATCCCGAGCTTAGACCGAGTCGGGCTTTTCAACTGAGGGCTAGTCACCACAGGGCCCGCTCCCTGCCACATCCTTCTCAGCCAAGGCTGGCCACTATCAGGAGGACACAAGGCTCAGCTGAGGCTATCCTGGCCTTGCCCTGAGCAACACACCAGGGCACTGTCGAGCGTACGTGGCACCCAGAGCCAGGGAGGCAGGAGCAGACAGAGGGCCCTGCCTCTCGAGGCCACTTCTCTTGGGCTCCGGGCTCCAATCTGTTGGTGTGGACCCCTGCCCTGCTCACCCTGCTAGGTGTAATAGAGAACATCTTTATAAACACCCTTAGAAATGTAGCTTCACACAATCTTCCTTCTACATCAGGGCCCCAAACTTTGGCCCCCAAATAAGGAACAATCCAGGCACATGGCTCCTTTTTCTCATCGGTGCTACTCACCTCATTTCCCAGGTAACCCCTGGAGAAAACGCCTCTCATAAAGGCATCATTCAGAAATTCAGTGAGGCACAGTGAAGCCCACCCTGTAGCACTCTGTGCTTCCCAACAGGTCAGAGGACATCAGTGACAGACTGGTAGTGTGGGGTGGGGCAAGAATGGGGAAAGGCCCTCAAGCTCAGAACCTCACTGCACGGCAGAGTTCTTCACGGGCCTCCCGCTGCAAGCTTCACGTCTAACACAGCAACTAGGGAAGGGGCTACGACCACCACTGTTGCACAGATGCTCCCAGAGAACGATCCCTGACAGGCTGAGGCCAGCTCAGAGACCAGACCAGGACTGCCTCGCTTCCCCACCTGACACCAAGGCAGTATGCAGCCTAAGGTTCTAAGACAATGTTTTCTAGGATAGTGAAGGCATGTTAATTCAATGAAATCGTCAACTACCAAATGCTGCTGCTACCTGGAAATAGTGAACTGAGAAGTGGTTTTGCCAAATTATTAATTAACCTTTCTTCTACCTGCTGCTCCAAGGTTAAGATAATTGGCCACAATCCCCGTTCAACTGAGTCTGCACCCTCTGCCTAGTGGACTCAGCAGGGACACCCAGCTTGTCCTGTGCCCGAGTCCTGGCCACAGCTCCTGCTGGAGACACTGCCTGGGAGTACTCAGAGACAGACGGACTCCACCTCTCCTGTGGGGCCGCTGAGATGAGACCTAGCAATGTCCACAGCTCTCAGAGAAGAGGCCTTTAACTCTCTGGCCACAGCTGTGCTAGTTCCCACAACCGGACCCCAAGTCACCCTGGGACACTTGTTCCAACACCCACCCTGGCCCTGCTGGGTGCATTGCAAGGGGAACACAGTCCCTGCCCGAGAGGGAAGGAAGCAGATACTCACACTCAGGAATCTACCAGAGAACATTTCAAAAACACCAAGAAATGCAACCTAGGAGACAACAGAGCAGAGCTAGGGGGAGTTCTAGGGTCTGACTGCCCCAAGCACAAATCCTCACTTTGACGATGTGTTTCACACACACAAGGTGAAAAACATGAACTCCTGGATTCTCTCTTGCTGCACCAAGCCCAAGGGCCACCTATAAAGGGGGCGGTGGCAGGGCCTGCCTCCCAGGGCTGCCAGGAGAGATCAGTGCACAGTGGTGGTGTCTGGCCATGGGAGCTTGTCAGAAATGCCACTTGAGGCAAGAGGCTCCCTGAGGCCATGCACCTGTGGGATTGAGTCCTGAGGACCTTTGTACTCCCCCACCGCTGCTGGTGGGGAAAACCTCCAAAGGTCTCTTTATACTACTCTACCGTAGCAGTGGGAAGGCTCAGGTTATATAAAGCTGAACATCATCACTTCCCAGATCATCAAACAGTAACTGCTGGCAGTAAACAGGAACCTTTCTGCCGGAAAGGACGAAAAAAACGCAGGTAGCCACTGAAGGATCTTTCCAGAGCAAGCACCAAGGACAAGACCACAATTTGGGACCACCAGCACCTCCAACCCGCACCAGGAACCACAACCCCCCCTCCTGTTACTAGGGAACCCTAGCTCAGGACCCCCCAGTCCCACCAGCAGCCCCAGCTCAGACATGTTTGTCCTGATTCACCATGCCCACCTCTGCCACATGTCCCAGGCCACAGCACTTCCGAGGGACTACTGTGGCTCTCCTGCTCCCTGCTCACATATGGGGGGGCAGAAAGGAGAAAAATCAAAACCAGAAAAGGCATTTCTCTCACTTTTCAAATTCAAGGAAGCCAAGGCACTTGCAATTCCGGCGGTTACTAAGGAACCAAAAGGGCCCCTGGTGTGGTAGCTGCAAATGCGCCAGGCCCGGAACCCGAGTGCCCATCCCAGGCACCGAGCAAGCCTGCGGCAGGTCCAACGCCTCAGTTTGGGCCAAGTTTGTCACTCGTCATTCACCAGGTGCCACGTGAACTACGAGACCTCAAAGTCGTAAACTGTAACGGCAGTCACAAAACGGGGGCCCACTGAGGTCTCCGCACGCCTGTGACGAGTCCCGCGTGGCAGTGCTGCTAGGAGGACTAAGGCCAGGCTCGCTGTGACGCCCGCAGTAGTACCATGCCGAAAGGAGCCACCTTCCGTTATGGTGACTTGACGTTCTTCCCCCAAAAAAGAAAACTGAGCTGTCCAGGAGAGAGGCAAGGTATGCCACGTCCCAAGTCAAACCCGACCTCAGCCTCAAAGCCTGTCCAGGCGACCACCAGCCCAAAGGTAGTTCACCCAGCAGATGACCACTCTGCTGTCACAGAAAAAGAGGAGTACATGAACTCCAAAGTGGATGAGAATGTACCAGGAGCCTCATTAAAAAGAGCAGAGATAGAAATGTAGTCAGTGTGAATAAAAAAGAAAGAAAATAGGAAAGAGTTGAAAGGCTTGAACACAGCGCGCTGGCTGTCACTCAGTAGCTGTGTGACGCTGGCAAGTTACTTAACCTCTCTGGGCTCCGACCTCCTCATCTGTAAAACAGGGACGATACCTACTCCTGCGAGGCCGCTGTGGAGACTATGTGGGGTAAGAAGAAAACCACCCGCCAGCCGCAAAAGCCCGTGGACGTGCACACAAAGCCCGACGCCGCCGCCCGGGAGCCGGAAACAAGCTAGCAGAGCCGCAGCTTCCACGAACGCCGCGGGGCTGGACTGCGGCGGCGCGAGCGTCGCAAGCCGAAGCGGGCGGGCTCCCGCGTGTGTCCGCAAGCCCGGGGCGGGCGGCCCCGACACCCCCTGCGGGCCGAGGCCCCCCAGCGTCGGCGGGGCCTCCGGGCCGCTCGCGCCGCTCCCCGCGGCCAGGCCTCACGCCGCCGCGCAGGCCGCAGACAAAGCGCGCGGGGCCCACGGGCGGCCCGCGCAGCCGGGACGCGGCAAGAACCCCGGGGCCGGCGCGGCCGCACGTACCGGGAACCGCGCGCCGCCGCCGCAACCCGACCGCCAGCCGCGACTAGGCCCGGCCGCGCCGCCGCCGCGCGCCTCGACCCGGAAGTGCACCGCGCCGGCTTCCGGCCCCCCCTCCCGCCCGTTAGCCGGAACCACTGCGACCGGGGCGGGGAAGAAAGGTTTCCGGCGCCTGGTCCTCGGGCGTTGCAACGGCCCTTCCGCCTTGGAAACACTGTGTAACTCAGGACTGCCGCTGGGGCCAGAGTCCTGGGGAAGCTCGCACTGTCCGGCCCCCTGCCAGTGCACTGGTCCCGGGCGTCCCCCGCGGCCGGGACGCTGGTACGGCCCCATGCCGGCCCGGAGCCCCTTCCCCAGACGGGCCCGCCCCCAGACGGGCCCCGCCCACGCGGAGCCCCAGCCGGGGCCGGCGCCTAGGCCCACAGGCGCGGCAGAGGGACAGCAGGACGAGGGCCTCTTGGTCCCCTGCCACCAGCAGCTGGGCTCTGTTCTTCCATGCACTGACCAAACGCTGTGCGCGGGCCCTCCCGGGAGCAGAGAGGACGCCCCAGCGCGGGTCCCCTGCAGTCCGCCAGGCAGGCCCAGTAAACACTGAACCCCGTAAATGACCGCACCACGTGGTGTGTGCGCTAATAAAAAGACAAAGCGGTGCCGGGCAGGAGGTCTGGAGCCTGGGACGACTGGCCAGTGCCAATTAGCTGAGGAGGATGGCCCTGGGGACAGAGGGCTGCGCGCCTGGAGCCCAGCGCGGGAGGCCTGGGGGCGCCGCGGGGGGTCCCGCTGAGGCGGCGTTGGCGCTCGGGCCCCCAGGCTGCCGGGGGTCCCGCAGTGGCCGTCGCTGGCGTCAAAGCCCCCAGGCTGCCGGGGGTCCACTGTGGCAGGCGCTGGCGGGCGCCCAGGCTGCCGCAGAGAGCGAGGGCTGGGAAGTGGCCAGGGTGGACGCCCGAGACCAGTACGGAGGCGGCTGCAGTGACATTCGTTCAGGGCCCACGGTGGCTTGGCCCGGGTGGATCGGCGCAGGTGTGGGAAGTGGTGGTGCCGGATAGATTCTGAAGACAGAATGACAGGAGTTACTGAGGAGCTGGTTGGAGGCGGGGGACGAGAGGGGAAAGAAGAATGTAAGAAGGGAAAGACCGGCACCTTCCCTGGGGAGACGGGAGACGGGGAGACCCTGGGGAGCGAGACGTGCCGAGGAGAAGTTGAGTGGGCAGAGGCTGCACAGGAGAAAAAAATGCTGGACTCGCGACATGGGGGCAGTGGCTGGGGACAATGCCCGAACTCCCGGACTCCAACTTTGAGAGGTCCAGAATCTGCAGAGGAAACCAAGAAGGAGCTTGGGGGTGGGAGGAGGTGGAGGAATGGAGGCAAAACCAGGCGAGGGGCTTTGGCGGCAGCCTTGGGCTGGCTGGAGGGACTTAGAAGAGAGGAGAGTAAGCAGGGACAGTGAGCACCAAAAACTCTCCCAAGGGGAGGAAAAAAGGAGGGGTAGGAGGTGCAGGGCAAGAGAGATTTTGTTTTCTGTTTGCAACTGGAGAAAGAACCATGCACTTAGGGGCTCTGGAACTGCCCCTGCAGGAAGGAAGAGTGGATGGTGCTGAGAGATGGACTCTCTGGAGCAATTCCTCCAGTATCAGTGGGTTGGAGGGGCAGGAGCATCCCCCAAGCCAGGCCCCTGAACCCTGGCACTGCAGTCTCAATCCTGTGACCTCAGGCGAGTTTCTCACCTTCTCTGTGCCTAAGACTATAAAGGCTATAAAGTCGGGATGACTGTCATGCGTGATCTCTGGAGTCATCGTCAGGGCTGGATGGTGTGTTTAGGTGGAGTCCAGCATGGTGAACAGAGGCCAGTGCCCCCTCTACCCTGGGCCAGGCACCTCCCCCTGCCAGCTTGGAGCTTTGTATGTGCTGGCCCTGCGGTGCACCTGGGCCTACCTGTGGAAGGCCATCAGATAAAGGGCCCCACCAGCACACATGCTGAGGCTCCTGGAAAGCAGGATAATAGGCAGCCAATGATCATCATTGGAGCCCCTTGAAGAGGGGCCGGCCCCTCCCACCTCTACCTTCTCCTGCTCCTGGCAGGCTGCTGGTAATTGTCATAATAAGCACATGCACCAGTGATGAGACATGGAGAACACTTCCTCAAGGAGCATCCTTGGGCAGTGCACAACCTACTCAGCCATGCCAACCTGTGTTTAGATGTGAGAGGTGTCCCCAGGAAGCTGCCTAAAGGCAGACTGGGGCCAAACAGAACATAGGTGGCACCTCTTGAGGGCATCTTGTGGCTGTATCACTCAGGTCTCTACCTGTCTTCACATGGCCTTTTCCTCTATTTGTGTCTTTTTTCTGTCACTCATAAGGACACTTGTCATTGGATTTGGGACCTTCCTAGGTAGTCTGGGATGATCTTATTTCAAGATCCTTCACTTAGGCTGGGTGCAGTGGCTCACACCTATAATCACAGCACTCTGGGAGGCTGAGGCAGGAGGATCGCTTGAGCTCAGGAGTTGGAGACCAGCCTGAGCAAGAGCGGGACCCATCTCACTAAAAATATAAAAAAATTAGCTGCATGTGATGGTGTGTGCTTGTAGTCCTAGCTACTTAGGAGGCTGAGGCAGGAGGATCGCTTCAGCCCACGAGATTGAGGTTGCTGTGAGCTAGACTGACGCCATGGCACTCTAGCCCAGGCAACAGAGTGAGACTCTGACTCAAAAAAAAAAAAAAAAAAAAGAAGATCCTTGACTTAATGACATCTGCAAAGACCCTTTTTCCAAATAAGGTAATATATACAAGAGGACATTAGGGTATTAGGATATGGATATATCCTTTTTTAGGGGGGACACCATTCAACCCAACACAAATGGTGAGAAGGGGTACATTCGTGACAGCAGAGCAAGACAGGAGCTCAAAGTCACCTTGTCCTCTTGCCTCCCCTGTCCCTAGTGCCTAACTTGTTTCCCCAAACCTTGGCCCTGTCTGTTCACCCGCCACTTGTGCCTGCCCTGAAGGTGTGGGCCTCCTCAGGGATCGCACCAGCTCTCAGGAGTTTCTTCCAGAGCCCCCTGATCCAGGCCTTGTGGACCCCTGACTTCTGACACCCAGTGGAACTGAGCTGGCTCCTGACACCCCGTGCTCCTTCCTCATCCACAGGTGGCCACACCCCACAACACTCAGCACTGGAATTTCTGTCCCCAGGCTACCAGCTCCTGAGGTCCTGGGCTGGTTCAGTGCCTTCCTGGGGCCCCAGCATGACAAGGCCCAGGCTGGGGTTGTGGCCGCTGGCAAGCCCCACCCAGCTCAGGCAGGCATGGATGCAGGGAGGCCAGAGGGCTGAGGCTGAGGGGAGAAGGCCGTGTGCCAAGGACCGCCTGGGGTTAACAGTTTGGAGGGGAGGGGCCCTTTGGAGGCTCCTGGAACAAGGAGGTGGGGTCCCCCAAGGCGGGCCAGGCTCTCAGGCAGGGATGGGGACTCTGATTGATTTGAGGGAGGTGGGGGGAGGGAAGCCCCTCCCTGCCACCCAGGTTGACCCAGACGTCCTCAGGGATCTCCGGGCCGCCTTCGCGTGCGGGGCGGCGCAGGCAGTACGTGTGTCCCGAGGGCGCCGTGTCTGGGGCCCAAGCAGGCCCCTCCCGGGTCACGCCCGAGCTAGGACTATGTGCGCCAGGAGCCCAGCGGGTTCCCGGGAAGGAGCGGTCCTCCCACGGGGGATGGGGGCGAGCAGTCGGCCGGGTCGTACCACCGCGCTGGGGGAAGAGCAGCCCCTTCCGCCGGGCGGTCGTGCCACTGGGATACGGCCTCGCCCCGCTGCCGGACAGCGCACCGGCGGGCCGCAGACAGGGCTGCCAGGCCGAACCCCACGTTGGGCCAGTGCTCGCAGCGGGCCGGGCCATACCACCGCGCGGCGGCAGGGGAGCGCCCGGGGCCGTACCACCGCCGGCCGCTGCGCCCCGCAGCCGCCCCGCAGCCCCGCCCGGCAGGTGGCGGCCCCTCCCCCGGCCGACGTGCAAAAAGGAACGCGCCGACCTCGCCCGCTGAGGGCCGCGCGGCGGTGGGCGGGGCGCCCCGCCCCCACCTCGCGCCCACTGGCTGAGGCGCGGCAGGGCGGGCCTGGCCCGGCCGGCCATTGGCTGCGGGACCAGGTCATTTGCATACGGGGCGGGGTGCGGGGCGGCGGGGCCCCGGCTGGGGCGGGCCGGGGGCGCTAGGGTAGCCGTAGCTGCAGCCGAAGTTGGGCCGAGAGTCGGCGACGACCCTGCGCCGGGGTCGCAGGTGACGCGCAAGGGGTCCCAGGTTGGTGGGCGGGGGCGCACCCCGGAGCCGCCCTCCTTGGGGACTGCGGGGGTTCAGGCTGGGCAGGGGCGGCGTGGCTCGGACGCCCAAGTTGGAGGAGACGGGGGCTCGGGAGCGACCCCTCCACGCGCCCGCTCGGCCGTCCTTCCAGGCGCAGGGCAGCCACTGCCCACCGCACACTGCGCTGCTCCGGACCCACTGTGCGTGTGACAGCGGCTGATCTGTTCCTGGGCAGCACGACCCCTGTGGCCCCTCCGTGACCTGGGTCTGGCGGGCAGGCGAGCGGCCACGCGGGGGCGGAGGGCGTGCCAAGGCCCTGGGAGGCGAGGGCAGCTGACCACTACGGGGGAAGGAGGTGCCCCTATGGACAGTGTCTAGCTGTCTGCCCAGCAGGGACGTCAGGGTCGGGTCAGGGAAGGGGGACAACAGGGGTTGCATTGCCCTTCTCTTGCTGGGGCTGAGGTTGGGCTAGAGGCCCTCTTGGAGGGAACTTTCTTGTCCTTGTGTATCCCAGGGTGCCAGGCTGTACGGAGTTCCTGGGACAGTCTTCTCCATGTCACCAAGCTGGGGGCAGCCTCGGCAGGCACGAATGTTGTGGTCAGATCTTCAGCTAACAAGACCGAACCCTACAGAACCCCCTGGAGGACTAGCTCTGAGGACTTCCTACAGGAAGACAGTGACATAGGAAACGAGTGGCTCTTGTTTCCACCACTTCAGTGAGGCCACTGAGGGACTCAGGACCCTGTGGACCTATTTGTGGGGCCCAGGACAGGCCACTCCCAGAGGCCCGTCTGCCCAGCCTGCCTCCTCTACCAGGCCTTCTCAAGTCCACTGTGACAGTCTGGACTGGGAATGTGTCCAGAGCAGCCTGCAGGCCTGTGGGGCCAGGACACCTGTGGCAGGCCCTGTTTTCTCTCCCCGGTGGGAGCGACGTTGGCAGAAAGGAAGAGGCAAACTTAGTTAAGGTCTCATGTGGACTTGGACTGGCCTTTGCAGAGACCCTATATTAATGGGGTTGTCTCTGTCACCAGTGTGGTGAGGCTTGGCAGGTGAGGGAAGGCTGTGTGTGACCTTGGGTTCAGAACCCGCAGACCACCATCTCCCAGCAGGGCCTGACTCCGCCCTGACCCCATACACCAGGTGGGGGCCAGCCTCAGCAGTGTCTGCCAGGTGGCCTGGCCTGGCTTGGCTGTGCCTTGCTGTGGAACTGGATGTTTTGGGGAGTTCAGCCCTTCCTTCAGCACAGCTCACACCATTGTTTTCAAAGTACAGTTTAAAACTCAGAATAAACTTTTCAGCAACTCAAAGGTTTGCTTAGTGATTTGAAACACTCTGGCAACTTTTCTGAGCCAGGAGATTTTGCTCACCTGGAACAGCCCCTGAGGAGGACAGCTCTACCCCTTTTCCCACCCCAGAGCACAGTGGGGATGCCTTTCTTGGTGGAGAAGAGGACTCTTTAGCTTCTTCAGAGTGGGCAGCAGCAGACCAGAGATGGGTACCTGGGCAGTGGCTTCAAAAGGAACAGGTGGTCTTTGAAAACAGACACAGGAGGATGTGGCATGTGCTCTTCCAGCTCTGTCCTGCCTTCCCTTGAGAGGCTAGGGAATATCTGGGGAGCTCATGGCTCTGGGGAGCCCTGCCTGTGTGTAGGGTGGTCTCTGGATAGCACCTGGCATTGCCCCCTGCACGCTTATTTTGGAAGATGAATCCATCCTAGGGCTTAGGCTGGTGCCCAGAGGTATAGCCAACCCTCCTGAGTGCCAGGGAGTGGGGAAGCAAGTCCTCCTCACCCAGGACACACCCAGCCCAACTGACCTTTGCACTCCAGGTTCTGCCCCATGTGACCCTGTGCTTAGCCCTGTCTGGGGCCACAGGTCCAGGCTCCCAAGCACTTCCCAGGACAGGTGGCTGTGAGCCAGTCAGTGACCTCAGGCAGGAATGTGGACATGAACGGGGTTGGGCTGGGGGTTCTGGCCTGCAGACACCGGGATTAGAAGCCTCCTCCTGCTGCCTGGCCTCTCCCATCCCCTTCTCCCTGCTCAGCCAGGAGTACTCAGTCCCAGTTGCTCCCCACAGCAGTGGGCTTTTGCTCACCTGGCCTCTGAAGTGTGCCCTCCCATAGCACCCCTGGGTGGCTTCCTTGCTCTTCCAGCTCAGTACTTCCATGTCCCCTGTGGTCTGCCCCCAAGGAAATGGGAGCACCAGATCCAGCTTAGGGGCCACCCCAAGAGAAAGCGGAGTTCATCCCAAACTTGCCCACACTTCAAACCACGCACAAATTCCCCCATGATCTAGGGCATCTCTATCCTCTGTTCCCCAATACCACCCATGCTACACCCAAGCATCAGAGCCTCCCAGGTTCTGCTCATCACAAAAAATTTCTTCTCCAACTCCAGCCATGGCCCTAGGAGCTAGGAGTGTGTGGCCCACCCTGAGGACCAGGGCTCTGCAGGAGAGGTGACAGCCAGCCCAAGGGCCCAGGCAACGGCTGGGCTGGGATGTGGATGCCACCCTGCCCCAATTTCAAAGCTGCAGGCTTGCAGCGGAGGCTTCATGCCCATCTGGGGAGGCAGGGGCAGCCCCTTCCTGCTGGTGCCCAGCACCCATCCTGGGCCTGCTCTAGGTGAAGCTCCCTAGGCCTGGCTGACCTAGGAATCTGGGACCCGCCCCCACGAGCTTTGGCTCTCAGTAAACCTGACAGGCGGGTCTAGCTTGTCCTGGCATCCTCAGTTCCTGCTGCTGGTGGGGCACAGGACAGGTGAGGGGGAGCAGGGTGGAAGAGGGGTCCAGATAGCAACCCACCAGGGCTGAACCGGCAGGCCCCACCAGGGTGGGGCCCTCAAAGGAGAGCCCCAGGGTGGGTGGGGCCACGCAAGCCCCAGACCTGGACTTTATTGGTCCTTGAGGGATGCAATTTTAAGGAGCCTCAGCTGTGGCAAGAGCCAGAGCCCCCAGCACCCCTGATGTGGATCATCAAGTTCTAGACCCCACAGACCCTGCCCAGTTCAGCCTTAGCACACATGCAAGCTATTCTGGGCAGTTTATTGAGGTTTCAGTGTCAGGGTAGGGGAGGCAGCACACAAGTTCTTCCATGTAACACACACACACACACACACACACACACACAAAGACACCTCCCACAGCCAAGCATATATCCACAGGTTGAGCACACTGTCCATGCAGTTCCCATCCCCAACATGGAGTCGTGGCCGTTGGGGCCTGGCAAGTTCTCTGCGGAGCTTGGCAGACTTGGCGAGCACCAGGGTGATCCTCCCAACACCCCTCAGGCCCCTGAAGCAGCAACCCCAGGGCTTCCCACTCCACAGGGGAGAAGCCTCTGTGACCACCCAGTCTCCTTCCAGGATCCAGGCTGGCCTATCTCAGCTGTCCTCGCTAGTCTGCCACCAGAGGCTGGGGCTGGGCTGCCGTGGACACCACGCTGGGGCAGGAGCTGCTACCTCCAGGAATTCTGCCTCATGGGGGCAACTGTGGGGAGGACACAGGCTGAGGAGGCTGAGGCCAGAGGACGGAGCAGGGTTAAGGGGACGGGGGCAGACATACCCTCAGGGCTCAGGCTAGGCTTGAGGACAGGACTCAGGGAGGGTCCTAGGAGGGGTTCCTCTCTTCCTGGAGCCAAAAGGTCCTGTGGGGAGGGCAGATCAGCTTGAAGGTGGGCCAGGGCTTCACCTCCTGGCCTTCCCCAAGAGCTGCTCTAACCTGTGCGGGGGCCCCGTCGGGCCGTGGGGGTGGCGGTAGCGCAGCCCCTGTCCGCTGGATGAACTGCTGTAGGTTGCACTGACGGAGCTCGCGGTTCAGCTCCTCGAGTTCCTGAGCCTGGGCCTGGGGGCACAGAGCACTCTCCCTAGTCTGATCCTGTGACCAACCCCCAAATCTGCCCCGTGTTGGGAGTGGGGAGTAGTTGGGGGATCGGCCCTGGCTCACCTGCAGGGCATGCTCTGCAGCCTCCAGAGCTCGGCTCACCAGGACCAGGCTGCCTTGCAACTCTGCGCTGTGCCGCTCCTGGATAGCCAGGTCCTGGCGCAGGCGCTCGGTGGCAGATGCAGTGGGTGAGGGGGGTCCAGGGGCCTCTGCAGCCATCTGTAGCTTGGCCTCCAGGGTGCGGGCATGGGCGTCCAGGGCCTGCAGCCGGGCAGCATGCTCTGCAGTGGCCTCGCTCAGCGCCTGCAGACGAGCCTGCCCCTCTCGCTCTCGAGCCTGCTCCCGACGCAGCTCCTGCTCCCAGAAGGCCTCGTGGCCCAGCTCCTCTGCGTTCCTCTGCACCCTGAGCTCCAGGCCCTGCAGGTCTGCCCAGCAGCCTGGAGTGGGTGCTGTGGGGGCCACAGGCTCGAGGGGTGAGGGGCTGGGTGCCAGCCTGGGGCACCTTGGGCTGCAGGTCAATGCTTTGCGGGGCTCACGGCCTGGCACTGCCCGTGGCTTTGAGGGGAGGCTGGCACGAACTGGACAGCGCTCTGGGGGTGGGCAGGTGTCTGAGGAGGGTCTTCCAGCCAGGCTAGGCCCCGTGCGCCTCAAGACAAACTGCACATCATTGGCAAACTGTCCGCAGGTAGCCTGGGCGCCCACTGGACACTCCTGTGGCAGCAGCTGGCGCTCCTTCTCCCTAAGACGCTGCACAAGCACAAAGCGGCCTGTCTGGCCTGGGGGAAAGGGGAAAGGGGAAAGGGTCACCTACATCACCCCAAGTTCTGTCCCCTTGGTTGGAGGAGCTGGGGAAAACAAAAGGGATTGGCACCAGCCCCACCCGCCTTGGGGGAAAAATGGGGCTGGACGACTGGGCCCTCCAAGCTCTGCTTGTCAGGCTTGCAGGGGATTCACCTATTGCTTGAGCTAGTGCAATGACCACTTCCTGGCAGGTGGTCTGCTCCGAGACGCCACAGACCACACGCTGGATGCCATCCACCCACACCTTCAGCTCCATGGCCGTCAGCCCCAAGGGCATCCCGGTCCTGGGAGGAGGGCACAGGCCACAGGGTCAGGCCACAGAGTCGGAGCCTGGCCCCAGAAATGGTGCAGGGCTTCGATCCCTCAGCGTGGGCCCCGCGCTCCAGCGCCCAGCCCCGCCCGCAGGCCACGCGTTCCTAGGGTGGCTGGGAGAGCCCTGGTCCAACCCTCCAGGGCACTTCGATGCCCCCCCGCTCCCCCGCCCCCCCGCCGACGCCGGACCTCCAGCTCCTCCGCAGCGCCCGGCTCCCGGAACAGGGCGAATCATTAACCAGCCGGGACTTCCTGTGCCCCACCGGCTCAGAGCGCACCGCCTGCTCCACGGGCGGCGGCCGACGGCCGTCCCGGGCACCCCCACGGGAGCCTCGCCGCCGGGCGCCCTCAGGGAGGCATCTTCCCGGGCCGCAGTCGAGACCCCTCCCGACCTCCCGCTCCCGACCTCTGCGCAGCCGGCGCCCCGCCTGCCGGTCCCGGCCCGCAGCCCCGGGCACCGCACGAGCCCCGTCTGCTCCAGCAGGAACGCAGCGCGTCTGAGCTGGCGCCGGCCGGCTCTCGGGAGGTTCGGGACTCCAGCGGCTCACCTGGGCGCTCACTGGCCTCCGGGCCTGGGGCGCTCCGGCGCCGCCGCAACCTGCCGCCCCCAGCACCGCGGCGCGCCCCGGCACCGCGCCCCCATTGGCCCGCAGCCTGCTCGCCCCGCCCTGCCGCGCCCCCATTAGCTCCCGGCGCGTGCCTCCCGCCCCCCGCCCCCGCCCATTGGCTGCCTCCGCCCCGCCCCTCCCCGCCCCATTGGCTCGCCGCCGCGCCCCGCCCCCAGCGGCAGCCAGGTGAGGGCGGGGCCAGCGGACGCTGAGGGGCGGGGCCGGCGGCGCGGAGAGGCGGGGCCGGCTAGCTCGGGGGGCGGGGCCGGCTGGGGCGGGGGTCGGGGCTGGCCGCATACCTGTCTCCTGAACCTGCCAACCCCGTGGAAGTGAGTCGGTAGCCGCGGTCCGCAGGCAGCGCTTCGGGCAGGTGTCTGGCCCTGCTCCGGGGCCGACTTCCTCAGCAGTCTTACAGAGTGACGCGTTCCCGCCCAGGGAGGGGGCGCGGGCCTGAGGCCCCAACCCCCGAACTTCTCTGACCCGCCCGAGGCGCAGGGCCAGTGGCGGCAACCTAGGTGGAGCAGGGAGCCGACCGCCCGCCCAGACTGCCGGGACACCGGCTGGGCTCTTTGCCCCAGGCTCCCCCTACCCCTCCTCCAGGGCGGGGTCCGGGGTCCTCCTGAGGTTTTGTCGCCCAGGCCAGGCCTCCCGCACAGGGAAGGCGGCTTTAAGCCGCTCCTCCACCCTCCCTGCTGTCACAGGTGGCAGGACCAGAGCCAGCTGGGCGCAGGGGCGTTCAGGGCCTGTTCTGTCCCACTCAGATGCAGATGAGGGCGTGGGGAGGTCCTCCTGCTGCCTGTCCCCTGTGCCTGCATGGACGGCCCTACAGAACCGAAAATCGCAAATCTGAAGAATGAATAGATGTAGGGGCCATGGGGGCGAAGGCTGGGGTGTTTGGGTCTTGTGAGTCAGGTCTGGAACGCACTTTTGTGCCGGGGCAAAGGGAGTAATTGCCATGGTCATGGGAACGTCCCCAGGACTCCCTGGGGGTGGCCCAGGTGGTGGTCAGAGGCTATGGACAGGGGCTAGGAAAGGTGAGGCTTCCAGCTTGAAGGTCAGGTGGGTGAGCGCCAGTCACTGGAGCACAGAGGGTGTGTGTGGAGGACCACTGCTGCTTAGGGTTCAGCACAGCCCTCAGTTTCTCACTGCTCCCTGCTGCCTCCCACCCCCACACCCATGCTGGGCGCACTCCCAGGGTGGCAAGGCCCCCATACCCACCCATCGCTACCCTCAGGCTGGGGAGGGGCTGCGGGCACCTCAGGGTTGAGGTGTTGGCTACTCTGTGGCCCCTGGGCCTGCTCAGCTAGCTGGGCAGTGGCTCAGCGTCTCCCCATCTCCTCCAGTCTGGGCTGGCTAGGAACTCACCCAGGGCCCTAGTCTGGGGTCTCCCTGGAGGCTCCTGGTAACAAACAGCCCCTCCCCTTCCAGGTGCTGGTAACCACGGCAACGATATAAAGCCCTTCCCTCTCCAGGCCTGCTTGGAGCTCAGGCCTCAGGTGAGTGTTGGAAGTGGGGCCTTGGGTTGGCAGCTCTGGGGTCATTTGCTCTAGATTAAGGGCAAGGGTGGCAGGGAGGACAAAACAGGGAAACGTTCCCTGGTGGGTGACCTGCTGGCCTGGCCTGGTCAGAAACACACAGGTGTGGACACCCACGTGTCCTGCCAGGTAGACATGCCCATGTGTGGGCCTCCTCAGAGAGTGATGCCCTGTGAACTGGCGGTGCTGCCTGGATCTCTCCTGTGTGTGTGTGTGTGTGTGTGTGTGTGTGTGTGTCACCACACAAGGAACACAGGGCAGACTCAGCCCCATCACCCCTCCCAGCTTCCCAAGAACATCAAGAATGGCCCCTGAGTCTGGCCAGGAGGCTGAGGGAGCCAAGGAGGAAGCACTCCTGTTCCTGGCAGATCGAGAGCCGGTCAGTGGTGACTTGGGGTCTCCAGCTGGCACACCTGCAGACCCCACAGTTCCCACGTGCCCAGAGGACACCAAGCCCCACCCCACAGGGATGGTCTATTCTGTCAACTTGCAGTAAGCAGGGGAGGGAAGGGTGGTCAGCCTCCTGGGCAAGGCCGGCCTGAGAGGCAGGCCTGGTCACACAGCAGGGGTGCTGGTATTGCAGGTTGGCCCCAGAGTCCCTGGACCCCTGCACCCTCCGGCTGCTGTGGGAACAGCGAGAACTGGAGATCCAGACCTTGCGGTGGGCAGTCCAGAATGGCCAGAGTGCCCGGAACTGTCGCATCCTGCAGGAGTTGGTCGGCCTCCCCACCACTGCTCAGAGGTCAGCAGCAAAGCCCCCAGCCCAACCCAGCCCCTGTCCTGGCCCTAGTTCCTGGTTCCACTCTGACCCTAACTCCAACCTGAGCCTGAGCCTGAGCCTGACCCTGGGTAAGTTAACATGACCTAACCCTAACCCCAACCCCTGAGCATGACCCCTGCCCAGAGCTGGCAGAGCCTGCCCTGGCCTGCAGTACTGTGTGCCCTCAGGCCAAGATGACAGTGGAGCCTGTCCTTGCCCCCTTCTTGGCCACTGATCCGGCCTCAGGAGCCCTTGCTTGACCCAGAGGTAGGCTGCTGAGATTGTCCCTCTCCCAGGAGTTCCTGTAGTCAGGAAAAGTTCCTGCAGAACCAGGTCCAGAAGCTGACACTGGAGCTAAAAGAGCAGAAGGCACAGGCCCAGCGGGTGAGGCGGGTAGGGTAAGGGAGTTTGACAGGGCTCCGCTGGCTTGGGGTGAGCCAGGCTGGGGCTGGCCTGGGGTGGGGTCTGCAGAAGGCCCCCTGCCCCCCAACCCACATTCCCCTGGAGCAGGAGAAGGAGGACCTGGAGGAGCGGCTGCTACAGACCACCAACAAGCTGCAGCTGCTGGAGGCTGAGCTGCAGACCTTCCAGAAGTCTTGTCTGCTGCAGCTGGTTCAGTCCTCATGGGTGGGCCGAATTCTGCGATCCCAGACTGGCAGCGTGGAGGTGAACTCACCCTGCCATCCCTCCTGCCTCCCAGCCCCCTCCAGCCCTCCTTGGACCTCCCTCAGGCTGGGCAGCCAGCGTGTCCCCCCTCCTGTCAGGTGCCACTGCCGGGGTGCCCTGGGCTGTCTGGAGGCCTGTCCCCCATCAGACTGCCTCTGGGACCCTGGCCTCTGGCAGGGAAGAATCATGTGGTCTATGGTCACATCCACCTGACACACAGGGCTGGTGAGGTCAAAGGGGAGAGGTGCTTTGGGAGAGGGGTGCCCTCCTCCCCCCCAGAGCCTGCCCACTGGCCTCCTGTCCACTCTTGCAGGTGGTGACGGCAGAGACCCTGATGGATCCCAGCGACTTCTATGATGACCAGACCCCCCCTGCTGGGGAGGTGAGCTAGGCCTTCCACGAGTGTGGTCAGGGTTCTGGAGCCCTGCAGAAGGGGAGGGCCACGTGCCTGTTATTTCCTGGCTAGAGTTTCCGGCTGGAGGATGTGGACTGGAACAGCATTGCCCACCGGTACCCCAACCTCTTCACCAACATGGAGTCCATCTCAGGATACAAGTAATTGCACTGGACAGGGACTCCCTAGGGGGCAGGGGAAGGGAGAGCTTGCCTTGGCAGATGTAGAATACGTCCAAGTTGTCCCTGGACAAGTCATTTAAACCATCCAAGCCTCAGTTCTCTGATCTGTAAAATGGGTTAGGGATGAAGGAAAAGGGGTCTGGGCACAAGCAGGGGTGTCCCACTGCCCTGGGGAGGCTGGCTGGGAGCAAGGCTAGGGGCCAGGAGCAGGAGCAGCCAACCAGCAGATCGTGGCCCACAGGCATCCCCGGTCACCCCCACTGCTGGACACATGGGACTTGGAGTCCCCTAGCAAGCATGCGGAGGGGCCCCACAAGAGCGTCGAGTGGAGCACCTTGCCATGTGTGGGCACCAGCAGCTCAGGGGGTGCAGGCTCCGACTCCAGCAGCGGCCAGCTGGGTGTGCCTTTCCGTGTGCAGAAGGTAACAGGGCACCCACCCCAGTTGAGGAGCTTTGCTTCTGAGCAGATCCAGGATCATTCGAGGAGCTTCAGCAGAGACTCGACCTTGGGGCTGGAAGGTGGAGTAAAGCAGGTCTCCCCTGTGACCCTTCAACCACCCTCCAGGTCTCCGCCTAGAGTTCTATAGAACTGTTCTTCAGCCGCAGGGTCCAGCCACCCCTCCTGCCTGGGATCTGACCCATGGCCCTTCCCAGGATGACCTGCAGGGGCTGCAAGTCTGCTCTGGCCTCCTGTGGGACATCCCCATTGCAAGTACCATATGGGGGTCCCCTCCTAAAGGGCTCTTCTCCCTAGATTTGCAGAAAACCCACTCTGAGCAGCCTAGCAAGACCGTCATGGCGCCTGAGCCCAGCGCAGACCTCAATCATCAGCGTTTAGCGCCCGGGCCATGGTGAGGGGGCGTCCCCAGCCTGGTCTCCTAGCGGGCCAGGAGCGAGCAGCTGTTCTGGGATGCCGGACAGTGCGTCTCAGCACAGCGCTCCCCTCCCTGCCCTAGCTCGACCGACTGCTGCCTGAAGATTGTGGAGGTGAGCCGTCGAGAGAATTTTGTCCGCATCCTCAACCAATGTCTGGAGGGCACGGCCGACTTGGGCGGCTTGGTGCTGAAGCAGCTGGTGCACAACTTCCCGGTGTGCATGTACCGCTTCCCGCCCGGCACGCTGCTGGCGCCGCGGCACCACGTGACGGTGCGCCCTGCTCCTCTAGCCCGCGCGCGCCCGCCTGCCTGCCCTAGCGCCCCTAACCCGCCGCCCCGCGCCGTTCCAGGTTTGGGGCGAGGGTTCCAGCAGCGCCAGGCATCAGCCGCGCCCGTCCTCGGGCCACAGCCGCGTGACGCTCCTCCTGAGCCCCGGGGGCGAGGTCAGTGCAGGCCCACCTGGGGGTGGGGAGGCTCGGTGGCCTGGGCGGTGAGCGCGACCCACCCGCCCTTGCAGGTCCTCAGTGAGCACCACCAGGTCCCGCGCTGCGTGGCCCGGGTCTCGGGTACCTTCCCCGACAACACTGACCTGTCCATCGACTGCTTCCCGCTCTCCTATACGTGCGAGCAGCAGCGCCGGCCTCGACCCCAGCGCAAGGCCCGGGTGCGGGACGCCCGACTTGGTCGCCGGAGGCCAGGGTGGGGACCCCGGGTCCCTCGGTCGCTGCCTCCTCTCCAGGCCCCGCCCCAGCAGAAACCGTCGCGGATTCCCTCCGTAGGCCTCCGTTCCCCCAGGACTGCTGCCCTGGCCTGGTGCTGTCCAGGACCACCATCTCCCCCCAGGTCCCGCCCGGGCCGCTGCCTGCGCCCCAGTTGTCCAGGACGCCCCTCCGGCCCTCCTCCACCCCTGGCCCGGTATTGCCAGGACCGCCGCCCTCACGATGCCCTCGTCCCAGCAGGACGCGGGGCACCTTGCCACTTCTGAACGCCCGCAAGTTCTTCCCCCCGAGGGAAGTACCGGCGCCACCCGAGGGCGCAGAGCCCCGGACGCCGGAGCCGCTGCCCGCCATCCCGGGTGAGCGCAGGGAACGCGGAGGGAGTCGCGGGCCGGCGGGGAGGCGCGGGCCGGCCTGACCCACCCCACCACTGTCCCGCACAGAGCCCGGGCCGGGCCTTGAGGACCGCCAGGTCAGGAAGGAGCCGAAGGTCCGGGTGAGTGAGCCCGCAGGGGTGCGGGGCTATGGGGTGCTTCTGCTGCCCGGCTCCTCCCCCGCCCCGTCCCACCTGCGGTCTGCCCCTCCCCACCCACCTGCGGGCTTCGCCCCTCCTGGTTCCCCTCCCTCTCCCTGCCTCTCCGGGCTCCCCGGCCTGCGCTCTCAGGCCCCGCCCCCCCAGGTATGCCGGAAGAAGGTGGACCCGGGATGCCCGATGGTGGCGCTGTCCGTGCAGAACACCGCCGAGAGCAGATACGGCTTCCGCTTTCTCAGCTGCCCGCCGGTCACCACGGACACGTACCGGCGGGCCTAGGCGCGCCGGAGGCGCAGGAGGCGCCGGAGACGGGGGCTGCGCGGGCAGCGCTAGCTGCAAGCTTTATTGAACCAGCGTCACCCACAAAGTAAACCGCACTTGAGCACACCTGAGAGTGGGAAATGATTGGCTTGGTTTCTGGCCACCCCATCCCTGCATGGGAACCCCACAAATCCCCCAAGGACCGAATCCTGGCGGTGCCCAGGCGGTCTAAGGCAAGCACCTCAGACCCAGGGATAACTGGAGGGCCCTTAAGCGGAGGATGGACTCCCAGCCCCAGCTCCGGCCACCTGGGCCTGGCCCAGCCCCAGCAGGGGAGGTCTCAGGCCTGGCCTCTGGCCAGTCCTCTTGGGAAATCCCAGTCCCATGGAAGGGTGGGGATTGGACCCTTCCAACCCAGGCTAAAGACAAGCCTGGGCCCTAACCTGGGCTCTGGCCTCTATGGTCCCCTGGCTGCTCCCAAGACCCCACTCCCCTGGAATCCTCTCTAGGGCCTGGCCCAGGCTCACCTCCTACTCCCCAACACAGCAGCATCTGGTCTGTGAGGCCAGAGTCCCTGTGGGGCCACAGGACCACATGGGGGGCTCCTTGGCCCCAGTCCAGGCAAGCTTGGCAGTGAGGGCCAGGTGCACATTAAGGGTGGGATTGAGCCATAGGGTTCAGGTGCCGCTGGCACTGGAGGCCTGGGGGTCTTGCGGCTGGATCCGTTGCTGGCTTTGGGCCTGGACATCCCTGGGCTCCAGGGCTCAGGCCTGAGGCCACCTCCAGGGCTCTCAGGGCAGTCACTGCAGCCACCCCATGGCCCAGGCCAGGCCCCTCACCCAGGCCAGGCCCCAGGCTGTCCAGGGCTCTGAGCTGACGCCCCCTGAACAGGTCTGCAGACCTCCAGGGGGAACTGCTACCTGAATCAGGTGGCATTGGGCATTTGGGTGGAGAAGGAGTCAGGTGGAAGCTCAAAGTCCTGCAAGGCTCTAGAAAGCAAAGAAAGGGACAGCATGTCCTAAAGGCTGCTAGACAAAAGACTAGCCCACTTCTGGACCAGGCAAAGAGGCCACAGGGCCTGCGCTCTGGCTTTGGGTCACGTGGGTCCTGTCCCTGAGAGCCTGCTCACAGGCTGGTGGCCCCTGGCCAGTTCCTAAACCTCTGATAGGGAGCAAGGCTCCACCAGCACAGGGCAGCTGGTCCTGGCCCTGCAGTGCCAACCTGGACTGGCGTCTGGAGTAAGGGCCCAAGCCCCGCCTCACCACCACTCCGGCCGCTCTTCTTCCTCCCGGCTGTCCGCCCTCAGCCCCTGCAGCCCTTGTCCACTAGACAGCGAGTACTACACCCTCTGGACTCTCTGAGAGCCCGCTCCTCTCTCTGCCCCCTCCACAGATACCAGCCAGCAGGTGGAAGGGCAGGGGCTCAGCCTGCCGTGTCCTGTCTGTCCTGCCACCGATGGCCCTGTGGCCCCTGAGGCCCCACCTTGCAGTGCCCCACCCCAGGCTTGCCCAACCACGCTGGGCAAGAGCCCTCTCTGCCTTGCAGCTGAGCCAGTGTTGAGTCTTGAGCCAGTGTCCTCCAGAGAGGGCCCTGCCTATTTAATCCTATGTCCCCAAGCCCAGCCACAGGTCCTGTCTTCAGGTGAGGGGTGGCGCCCTTCCTCCTTGGTCTCAAGTGGACCTGGCAGCCTCTCTCCTCCCAGGGCCTGGTGCTTGCCCCTGAGAACTACCCAGCGGGTGCATCTTGCTTGCTCGCACCCTGGCCCTGGCTGCTCCCAAACCTGGCTTGCTCTCTTTTCTGGAATGCCCTGTCTCTCTGGTGTCCAGCCCAGGTGGTCTCAAGGTCCCGCGGGTTGGGGAGGGGAGACTTGGGATTGCCTTCCTAGGTTGTGAGCCCCAAACTCCAGGAGAGCACCTTTCTGTCAGCCCCTCTCAGAGCTGGTCTGAGGTGGGGGCCCTGCATTGTGGGGGGACAGGGGGTCACTCTCAGGCACTGGGGTTAGGGGGGCAGGCTCAGTACCTGAGGCCAGGCTCTGGGGGCTGCGGGGAGTCTTGGGCTCAGCCTGGTCATCTTGCTCTTCAGGGGCCCTTCGTGGGCCCCAGGGGGCTGTGGCCCCTTCCTGCTGGGACCCCAGGTGCCTATAGGGGAGGGGTCAGGGTCGGGGAAGGAGAAGCTGCAGCCCTGTCCCTTGGAGCCAATCCCAAAGGAGTGGGGGACTCTAGGAGAGCCCACCAGCCTTAGGCTCCCATGACCAACTCCTCTGGCCATCCTAG
This sequence comes from Lepilemur ruficaudatus, assembly GCA_963574885.1. NCBI lineage: Eukaryota > Metazoa > Chordata > Mammalia > Primates > Lepilemuridae > Lepilemur > Lepilemur ruficaudatus. The sequence continues at coordinate 32,345 of CAUYRT010068424.1, forward strand.
GGACCAGTGATAGCCCAGCCAAGGCACCCCCAGCCCCAATCTGCCCATACCAGGCAGGCACACAGGGCGAGGGAGCAGGGGCACCCACCCTAGGCCCAGCTCCTGCCGGGCCCAAAGCCTGGCCAAGTCCCGAAGGTCACAGCTGTGTGCAGGGTCAGGCCCTAAGGTAGAGGTGCCAGTGGCCAGATCTCCTGGCCTGTGTGGGTGCAGCTGCTCCGGGGGCACCCAGGCCTGAGGAGGAAGAAAGATGGCTTGGAAACCGTGACTCTGGAATGGCTATAGGGCAGGGCACTGTCAGGGCAGGAGCCCTGGGCACTGGCCTGCTGTGGGGCCAGAGCCCTGGCCTACTTTGGGGGATGGGGGATGGGGCATACCTGGCACTGGTGCCTGCGCTCCCGCAGGCCTTTGGTGGGGTTCCCGCAGAGGACTTGGCCAGCACCTGAGGAAGACAGTGTGGCTGGGCCTGGGTTGGGGTCGAGGGGCTACAGGGTCAGCTTCAGGCCGGGGCGAGTCAGTTACCGTGAGTGAGATTGCTGGCGTTGTCTGCCGGGGCTGGGTCCTCAGGAAGCAGGTCTTGAGGCAAGAGGCCCCCAGGGACCAGCAGGGAGAAGTGCCAGGGCCTGGGGCCCCGGGGCTGGGTTTCAGACAGGGACAGCTCAGGATTGAGTCTCTGCATGGGGGCTCCGTGGAGACAATCTGCTGGAGGGTCAGAATCAGGGGTCACTGATCCCACCCCAGACTGTCCACAGACCAGGGCCTGGACACTCAAGCTGCGTGCCCCGAGGCTGGACTGTGACATCCCTTCCTTCCAGAGCCACCCTCGTGTTCAGAGCCTCCTTACCCACTGGGTGCTGCTCACAGGGACAGTGTCCTGGCCTGGGGGTGATGGGCACAGCTCTGCAGACCAGGGGTTAAGCCTGGAGGCCAGTGTGAGATGTGGCCCCCTCGTCTCTGAAAGGCCCGGGGGGCTGGGGTGGTGATGTCTCCCTGGGGGGCTGGGTGAAGACCTCCTCTGCAGTGGGGTGGGGGCGGGTGGACTCAGCAGGAGCTGCCGCCTACCCAGCCAGGGGAGGACGCTGCCCTTCTGGATGGCCTCCTTCACCACAAGCCAGTCCTGGGTCAGCGTCAGGGCAGCGGGTGGGCCCGGGCGTGTGGCTGGCACCTCGTCTAGCACCTGCAGCTGGGGCACAAGCTTCTTCACCTCTGCCCTGTAGTTATAGTCCCTGGGCGCCTGCAGAGTGGAGGGTAAGGGGTGGCAGGGCTGGGGCTCCCTCCCCCAGGGCCACCGTGGGGGAGGGCGGGGGAGGCCCATGCAGGGGCGTGAGGGTCCATGTGCTGCACAGGGGCCTGCGGTGTGCCTCTGTGCCCGCTCTGAGCAGGGCACGCACAGGCCTGTGACACTGCGTATGAGCGCATTCCCGTGTAGGGTGTGCACAGGCCTGCAGGGGCTGGAGGTGGGTTTTGGACAGGGCGTTCACAGGCATGTTTGTATGTGTGTGCACGTGTGTATGGGACTCTGTGGGTTGCACGTGGCATGTATGTGGACCTCACGGGGTGCATACATGGCCAGAGGGACGTGGCATGTAAACATGGGCAGAGGGACGTGGCATGTATGCATGCGGCCCCGTAGGGGGTGGTGGGCCGGCCCAGGAGGATGTGCTGGCAGTTAGACATCCAAAGACAGAAAGGGAGGAACTCATGGTCAACAAGCCACAGGGCACAGGTGGGCACAGAGGTCCCTGGCCCATGAGAAGGCACAGAGGCCAGAGCCACAGGTGCCTCCCCATCCTGCGCGCATGCTGGCTGGGTGCTCGGAACACACACCTTGTTGGAGGGGTCAGGGGCTGGCCGCAGGCACACCAGGTTCCCCTCCAGGGTGAGCGTGGCCAGCCGTGGGCACAGCTGCAGGTAGCGCACCTGCCCCAGGTCCTCCACGCTGTTGCCCTCCAGGTCTAGCACCTCCAGCTGCTCCAGCAGGCACAGCGGGCTTAGGTCGGAGATGTTGTTGTAGGAGACGTAGAGTTCCTGGGCAGCGAGGGCCTCTCAGCTCGGGCCCAGCCTGGCCCAGCCCCCTAGCCCAGGGCGCCCAGACCCACCTTCAGTGCTGGCAAGGAGCCGATGCCATCCAGGTCACTCAGGCCGCAGCGGGCCAGCCATAGCACCTGCAGGCAGCCCAGAGAGGTGCCCAGGTCTCTGCAGAAGGCAGGGTTGGGTGGTCAGTGCGGGGCTGGGGAGAGGCCCTTTGCCAAGCTCGGAGCCCAGCCACCACCCGCACACGGCTGCCTGCCGGTTTAGGTCCCATGGTGGCCTCCAGGCTGAGGAAGGGCTCTCTGCCTTTTCCTCCTGGCTGCACCTCCTGACCTCCGGCATGGGGAGGATGCCCTCTACCTCTGCCACCCCCTGGAGGGCCCGACCTGGGAGCTGCCCTCTTGCTCTGCAGGTGTCCCAGCGTAGGTGTTGCAGTGTTTCTCATTATGCTACAGATGGTTCGTTGGGCATCCGGGTTGGGAGTGAGCGCCTGACAGCCTGGAAGCCTGAGCCGCTGGGGACACTGGCTTCGGAGGGGGCGGGCCAGGCAGTGAGCTGGCTGGTTTGGTGGGACCAGTAGCTGGAACTGGCTGGTGGTGGATCTGGGCAGCTTGACATCCCCGTGTGCAGGGACATGTTGATCCTCCTGGGCCCACTGTGTCTTTCCCGTATCTTCCCGCTGCAGCCACACCGACCTCTGCGGGTCCCTGAAGCACACACATGCACTGCCACGCGTGGGCCGGCGCTTGCTGTGCGGGCTGCCGTCTGTCAGATGCTGCCACGCTTGTCCCCTCGCTTCCTCCGTGTGAAAACACCAGCTCAGCTGCAGGCTTTCCACGAGCACCCAAAGATCTCTACAGGGCTGGGTAACTCCCTCACATCCTTCTTCAGTTGCTAACCACTTAGCTCCTGTCCCATCCGCTCTGGAGCCCGTCCGTTGAGGCTTTACGTTTCATTCCTACCTCTGCTTCAGGTCTGTTCTTTCAAGACACAGATTCAATGTTTAGCCCCAGTCTACTGCCTTACATGGCTTTTCCAGCCATCTCTCTTTTTTTTGAGACTGAGTCTCACTCTGTTGCCTGGGCTAGAGTGCCGTGGTGTCAGCCTAGCTCACAGCAACCTCAAACTCCTGGGTTCAAGCGATCCTCCTGCCTCAGCCTCTCAAGTAGCTGGGACTACAGGCATGCACCACCGTGCCCGGCTAATTTTTTCTGTATATTTTTAGCTGTCCAAGTAATTTCTTTTTATTTTTAGTAGAGATGGGGTCTCCCTCTTGCTCAGGCTAGTCTCAAACTCCTGAGCTCAAACGAGCCACCCGCCTCGGCTTCCCAGAGTGCTAGGATTACTGGCGTGAGCCACCGCGCCTGGCCCGGCCATCTCTTAATCATTTGGAATTTACATGCAGTGATTTCTTCCAGAGCTGCTGAAGGAAATTCCTTGATTTCCAGCTCACTCCGTGCTTAGGCAGCCGTCTGGTTGGGTGCGAAGTCCTTGGTTCAGCCTCATTCCCGCCTGGCTGCGTAGGCATTGTTCGCTGTCTTCTCCCGTCCGGCGTTTCTGTGAAGTCTGAGGAGAGCTTTATTTTTTTGTCCTTAAAAGACAACTTGAGAGCTGGACGTGGTGGCATGAGCCTGCAATCCCAGCTACTCGGGAGGCTGAGGCAGGAGGATGGCTTGAGCCTCGGAGTTGGAGGCTTCAGTGAGCTGTGATGATGCCCTTTCACTCCAGCCAGGGCCACAGAGTGAGACCCTGTCTCTAAAAAAATAAAAAATAAAACCCAACAAATCACTGTAAAACTCAAGTGCAGGAATATGTAAGTGTTCAAAAACAGGTCAGTTTGGGAAAAGGACAGTGAGTACAAGGGAATCAGATACGGACACGTGTGACAGAGCTGAGCAGGTGGAGACAGGGCTCGTGTGCATATCAACACACACCTGTGGGCCTGGCGAACCGCAGAGACTGGACCCTCGTTGGTAGGGAAGTGAGGGCAGGCTCTGTCACCGCATGGCGGAAAGTAAACCCAGATCCCACCCTCGTGTACCAATCAAAGGTGACTGTGCAGGTAGGTTGGGCCAGACAGGTCAGAAGTGACACCATAAAGCAAACAGAAGAAAAGCGAGAATATCCCCGTGGCTGGTGGGGTGTGGACCGGCTTCCTAAACTACACCCAAAGTGTCAGCGGGCACTGATGGATTGAGACAGACCAAAACGAAGGGTCTGTTTAGGTGAAGGAAACCCAAGGTGGACAGGAGGAGACCGAGCGGAAAGTCTCGCAATGTCTAAAATGCACCCAGAATATACAAAGAACTCCTGGAAACCAGAAAGGACAGGATCCCCCCGAAAATGAGCGCAAGTTGCATGGTATGAGGCTCAACATCCCTGGTAATGAGAGAAATGCAGGCAGTTCAGTTGCACGGAACTTGTCCATTCCGGTTACCAAATTACAGTGATTTTCTGCGCTGGAGCCCTGGCCCAAGGGGACGGATGCACTCTGACCCTTGGTGCCTTTCCCCGTTGAGCCAGGGGCTGCTCCCTAACTCCAGCCGGTGCTCTAGAACATTTTCCTCCACATCAGTGATGTCTTCAGGGGCCGAATTCTCTCCTCGGCTTCTGACGAACTGACAGCCACTACGTTAAAATGATCTCCCAGCCTTTATCATACTGCCTGAGATTTTTAGCTCTGTGATAAGCTAAGTAGTTTATTGGATTGTCCCATTTAATTAGATAGTTTCCTTTGAAAAATTTTTGTTCATTTTCAACTCATGTGAGGTTTGTAACTATCATGTGTTCAAATTTCAGGATTCAATAACAGAAAGAACTTAAAAATTCTTTATGTCTTTTGCTATTAGTCACTAAAGACTGAATATGCTTTTATAACACGTATGATCAAATCCTTCTTCCTTGGAAGTATTTTGTTTTGTTACAAATAGTGGATCACATTTCTTACTTTTATAATTACTTCTCTTTTATATTTTAATTCTTAATTTATGTGCTTATTATATACTTTTATGGTTCTCTTGGCTACTTTGTTGGCTTTAGCAATGGCAGTTTTTCTCCTTTGTTAAGGAAAGTACAGTCCCCTCCGCTAGAACGTCACCTGTCACCTGTGTCCACGGGGTGCACCTTCACTGTGCTGGTCCTGTGGCCGCCAGGGGCCGGCCCATGTCCCCCTGGTCTTCACTGCCACTTCTAGATCTTCATGTTTTAGGAAATCCTCGTGATGTTTGTTGGATCAACAGAAGCATAAACAAGGAAAATCACGAGAATATTTAAGGTGAGGTTGCTTAATGAATACCCTCATCCTCACCTGGAAATAACTGGCTACAGCACGTGCAGCCCAGTTCAAACAGCTGGGGAACTTGCTAGAATTTTGACCCGACTTCCCTTGCCTTACGCTGCCAGGCCTGAGCTACACAAAATCATCAGTGTTTTCATGAAACCCACTTTGCTCAAACCCCACAGCAAAGTCCGATCTTCCTTCAGCTTTATTCTTTCCAGTCCGATGAGATAAACAAAAACCATTAACCTGTCTTCCGTGTTGAACGTTGTCTCTTAAGTTAATCATTAAGATGATTCGGCACGACGGCACCAAGCTTTCTCGGCAGTGAAACCCTGTTTCACTGGGGTGAAACAGGGTTTCACCCTGTTTGTCTCAGAACTCAGGAGACCCGAGTTTTACGGGGCGTCCGTGGCTGGCCTTAGTTCTGTCGGGAGGTGGTCCCCACCTGTTCCTCTCACTGGGGGGCACCTGCCCGGCCCCCCAGCTTTCCAGCCTCACGGTGCAGCCAACAGGTGCAGGAACGCCAGGAGTCCCCTAAGCCTTGGCTGGTTTTGGAGTGTCCACCAGACACCCCTCACTGGTTGGGGTCTCTTTGCCAGAGGTCAGTGAGCCCCTTTCAGTCTCGTCAGCCACTCCCAGTCTCCTGGCTCTGGCAGATGCATGTCACCTGTAGCAGGTGCCTCCCACTGATGGGCGCGACCGGAGCTGCAGGTGCAGAGTCAGGCTGCTTGGGTGCGGGGAGGCGTTAGGGCCGAGGCCAGAGACCTCAGGACACCTGGTCAGGATGCCCCGAGGAGGCCCAGGACCTCATCCTCTCCACAAAGACCCACCCAGGAGGGAGCCTGCCCCAGCGAGACACCCCCGTACCTGGGAGGGAATTCCCACCTGCCTGAACGTCCCACCCGCCCTCCACAGGGTCACGTGGGTCAGGCCAGACTCCCTGAGGGGCCACTGGCAGGATGCCAAGGAGCTCTCTAGGCCCTAGGGACCCTCACCCCACACGTGGAGCAGTCCCCTTTGCCCCACCTGGAGCACTCACCTGAGGGAGCCCAGGCGGCTGCCGTTCAGCTTTAGCTGGTCCAGGTTGGGCAGGTGCACCCCTGCGGGCGGCAGCGGGAGGCTCATTCACACCCTCTCCAGGCGTCAGTGACCCTTGGCCCCCCCATTGCTCGTGGGCCAGCCTCTGGGTAGAAGCCTCTTTCCCCAGCAGCGCGGCACTGCAGGGACCCAGTGGCTCCATGGTGGCCCACCATGGCCGCCCAGTGGCCCCAGGGGCCACCAATGGGCCTGATTGTGGCCTCACGGCCACACACCCCACCTCTGCAGCTTGGCCCAGAGGAAGCAGAGTGTGGGAGGGGCACCGAGTGGCAGGGAAGCATGGGCTGTCCCTGGAGCCCATGAGGTCACTGGACTGCAGGTGTCAGTTTGGGAGAGGGAGCAGGCTGGCACGGGTGGGGCCTCGTTGGGCCTGAAGCCTGGGCCCTGCCCCTGAGCTGTGTCCCACGAGCACCTCAGGCACCCGTTCCTGGGCAGCATGGGTGCCAAGTCACTGGAACACACCAGCCAGTGTCTCTGTGTGGCCCAAAGCCCAGGGAAAGGCTCTGAGTTCTGAGTCTTTTGGAGGCCGGGGCACTGGCGATACAAGACAGAGTCCCTGGACCCAGGACAGGAAGAGGCACAGGGCAGCTGTGAGTGAGGTGGCCTGGGGACCAGGCCTGACGGGAAGGGCTTGAGTGACCTCATGGGCGCACAGAGTGGCCAAGGACTTAACAACAATTGCAAAACAGAAAATAAGACCAACCGAGATGATCTGTTTAACCTCACTCATAATCAGAGAAATGCAAACAGCCCACAGTGACCCTGGATAGGAAGGATCTTCCTTGCTGCAAGGGACACTGTTGGGACAGTTGGTGAAATTGGAATGAGGTCTGTGGCACGGGAGCATCCTGGTGAAGTGTCCTGACTTGGACGGTGGCACTGGGCGTTTGGGAGAACGTCTGCCCTCTCGGGAAAGGTGCAAGATGTGTCAGTGCACAGAGAGCCTTGTGTCTGCTACTCGAGAGTAGCTCACAAGTAACAGTTGCCTGAGAGAGAAACAGGGAAAGAGAGAGAGAGAGAGAGAGAGAGAGAGAGAGAGAGAGTGAGCAAGCACCAGAGAGAGAGAATGAAGCATGGCCCCGTGGCAATCGTGCGTGACGGAGTCTGGTGAGGGGTCTTGGGAGTCCTTTGCACTGTTCTATGGTGTTTCTGTACGTTCAAAACAAGTTTTGGGAGCACCTAATTTTGAGATGTCATGTTCAGGGGCCAATCGCAAGGAAACAGACACACGGCCCCAAGATGTGCGGGCAGCACTCTTTCTAGAACCAGAAAGATGTGGGCTGTTCCGCAGCGGCGGGTGTGGGCGGGGACTCACCGAAGTTCCCCAGGCTGCCCTCACGGGTGTCCACACACATCTCCAGCACCCGCACCAGCTGCAGGTCGTCCTCCCCGGCCAGCGCTTGCTGCAGAAACCAGCGGGGATCAGCCCTGGGCCCGGCCATCAACCCTCCTGGGCAGGTCCCGCCTCCGTGGCAGCAGGGGACGGAAGATTCCCTGCCTCATCCATGTTGGCCTTGGCCACGGACAGTGTGGCTGGTGGACTCCGAGTGCATGGGATGTGAGCAGAGGTTGTGACTGTGCTTGGTTGGTGGGGCTGTTGCCAGAGAAGGACCTGCCCTGGGGCTGCCAGTCTCCAAACGAGACTCACGGAGCAGAGTCATTATGCCTGGAGCCTGGAGCCAGCCCCGTGGGCAGCGCTGAGCCCGCAGGACCGTGGACGACAGGCACAGTCATGCTGCAACCCACGGTGTGGAGCCTGCTGCTCCGGCATGTGTGAAATGCAAACATTTTCTCCCAGGATCCGTCACCCACCCCTCCTCATCAGCAGGAACTTTGCTGGGCTGTGGGAGCAAAGTGGCTGGTGGGGTTGTTCACTCGGAGGGAGGGCCTGGGCAGTGCGGGTACCTGATGGGGTCCTCTCCCCTAGAGCGGCCACGGGTGGGCAGGCAGCACCCTGACTCGGGAGGTGCAGGGTTGCCCAGGTGGGAACCTGCAGTTAGGAGGGCTCTGTAGAACCTTCCGGGCCGCAGGGTCGGGGTTGGGGGAACAGGAGCTCCCTCACCAGATCTGGGAGAAAGCCCTTGCCTGCAGCCTGAACACGGTCAGTGACAACCGAGTACGGCCCCACCTTGGCCAAAGGGCCTGGTGGGTTGGGGGACCCTGGGGATACAGGAGCCCCTGGCCCAGGGAGGGGCTGGATCCAGACCCTGGTGGTGGGAGGCACACAGGGGGCCCTGCAGGCCTGGGTTCCATCCTGTCCTGGCACTTGGTGCTTTGTGGCCCTGAGCCTTGATGGTTGGCACCCTGCAGAGAAAAACCTCACTCTGGTTTGAGGACTGTGTGCTCAACAGACACGTGTGGGATCCTGGCCTGGCTCAGTCCTGTCTATGCCCAAATGCCTGGGGACATCTGTGTCTCCAAGAACCTGGGGTTGCTGGTGCTTTGGGGCCTGGGCCGAGGGTGGCCCCAAGGACACCAGGTGTGGTGGGGGCTGAGGACAGACTGGACGTCACTCCTCACAGGCACTTACCAGCCGGGCAGGAGACAGGTGCTGCTCCACCAGCTGCTCTCTGTGGCTGTCCCCACGGCTGCCCGGGCCCTTGCTTAGCGGGCAGGGGTTGTGCAGGCCCTGCCAGCTCAGCTCCCGTACCTGGATGCTGGCCATGCTCGGCCGAGGCCCCCGGGATCTGTCCCAGGCTGGGTCCATTCACGACTAACCTGCCAGCAGAGGCAGAGAACAAAGCCTCTGAGAATTTGCTCCTCCTCTGATCTGTGGCCCGGCCCAGCCGAGACCCTGGCCCAGCCCTCAGCCAGCATGCCCCTGCACACAGCAGGTCACTGGGACCCACCCCTGAGCCCAGAGAAGGCTCCTGGCCTGGCCTGGCCTGATGGCGCCCTTGTCCGCTTAGCTCAGCCCAGAGGGCCTCATGGCCCCACAACCTCGGCTGGGACCCCTCTGCCTGGGCAGCATATTTCTCCGGGTTTCTCCCCATCCTTCAGCAGTGCTGGCTCCAGGCCTCCTCCTCTGAGGCCCCACAAGGGCTGTGAGCTGGAGGTGCTGGCTGGCCACCTGCAGTGGCCAGTAGGAAGCTGCTGCTGGTGGGCTCCCTGGGCTTTGGGTCCTTTTTCACCCGATGGTCTCCGAGTCTAGCAAACCCCAGGCACTTCCACCCCTGTGCTTGCTGAGCCCCTCACCTGCAGGCAGCTGCCTTATCCTGCTGTGGGTCAAACATCTGGGCAAAGAGGTGTCATGTGTCCCCTGGTGGTACCTGCAAGAGACAGTCAAGTTGGGTTCCTGGTCAGGTCACTGTGCCCAGGGTCCCTTGGGATAGGCCAGGCTGAGGTCACAGCACCCAGAAGTGAGCAAGTATAACAGCAGGGGACTGTCCTTCTGGGGCCTGATCATCCTCACTAGAATGGGACTCAGCCCAGCTGATGAGGAAGGAGACAGAGCCAGGTGTGTGAACAATGCTGAGTCCCTCTGGGTCCCCCTGGTACTCACCCAAAGCCCACTTCCCTCTGTCTTTGAAGGGGTCTGGGCTCTGCCATTCCTGCCACCTCCATGGACCTGGACTCTCTGGCACCTCTATCCCTCCAGAGCCCCTCCCTAGGCCCCTAGAGGAGATTGTCCAGTGTGTCCCTGGGCCACCTGCAACAGGCTCACCTGGTGTTGGTCCTTAAAGACAAAGATGTTTGCACCTGGCTCTGGACCCTGGCATCATGATCCCTGGGGGTAGAGCCAGAAGTCTGCCTGGAACGTCCAGCACCCTCCTTCCTAGCCTCCTCCTCCATCCTCAGGCTGGGCCCCTGGCCCCCTCCTCCCTCTTGCACCCCCTCCTTTCCCAAATCTCTTTTCCAGATCAGACTGAGCCTCTTCCACCGCCCCCCGGGTCTCACATGTGTGAGGTCTCACACATGCCTCGCGCCCTGCCAGGTGTGGGCTGAGTGTGTGCAGGGTGCTGGCCCGCTAAGCACGGTTGCAGGAGGGGTGCTAGAATATCTGCTGATGGCACCCTAGAATGTAGCAGATGCACACGTCACCACTTAGAACATTTGGGCCATGCCGGGCCAGGGGAGCGTCAGCTGGGTTTGACAGAGGAAGTGGTGGCAGGGAGTGATGGCCCCTGGACAAGCCACTCGAGACCTGTGCCTCAGTGGCCTGGTCAGGAAAGTGACCCATGCATGGGGACCAAAGGAACTTAAGGCCCAAGGCGGAGTCTCGTGGAGTTTCCAGCCAGGGTCTCCCCTGCTGCCCACCTTTCTCCATCCAGTGCAAGGCCCTCAGCCTCACCAGAGAACCCCGCCACGGTGTCCCCCAGGAAGGTGCTGGCCACTTCCACCCTAGGCCTGCCAGCTTCAGAGGGGTGTGAGCTGGCTGGGGTGATGAGTAACCCCTGGATGCCCCCCCGCCCCCACCCACCAGCAGCTGGCCCAAGGTCCTGCCCACAGCTGGGCCCACAACATCATACTGGTCTAAGCCCAAAGGCCCTGGGGTTCAAAGACCTGGGGTTGGAGGCTGCGCGCACCACAGACCCATCAGACGCCCCCAGACACTGCCCCTGGGGTCCACAGCCTGGCCTGGGCTGGTCTGCACACTGCACAGCCCTGCTCCCACCTGGAATGCCCTGCCTTTGTCTCCCCCAGGAGCAGGGCTTGGGCTTCTCCCAGACTCAGTCCCTCAGAGCAGGAAGGGGTTGTAGGCAGGGTCCTCAGGTGGCCAGATCTGACACTTGGAACCAGTTCTGGCCTCCCACTGACTCCGCCACTCCGTCCCCGCACCGGCCCAAGTCCTCCCGCACGAGGGAGAGATTGAGGCCTGCGGCCTGACCCGAGGGTGCGCTCGGCCCTCACCTATGGGTGCGGCCCGAGGGTCCATCCGGGTCCGGCCCTGGGGACTGCGCCACCGCCCGGCGCTCTCTCGGACGCAGGGCTGGTCTTCCGGCCGCGGGGATGCGGACCCGGGTACCATGGCAACGTGGGCGGGGCCTCATTTGAACGCCCAACTATTCATAAGCTTGGGACTCTCCGCCCGGTGGGGCTGAGCCACGCCCCTTAGCAACGGTTGTGAGGGAGGGAAGCCGGGGGGTCTCAGCGCCCGCGGCGGGGGAGGGGCGCACAGGGTAGTGAGCCACGTGCCGTGTCTCCGCGACCCGGGCGCTTCCCGCCGGAGCCCGCGAACGCGGCACAGTTTTCCGAGTGGGAGGGTCGCCCCGGACCCGCGCCTGCGGCAGCGACCTCCACCCGGGCCGGGCGGCAGCGCAGGCCGAGAAGTGCAGCCCGATGCCGGGCGGGTCGCAGCGCCTGCCCGGGAGCACGACCGGCTGCGCCCGCCTCTTGGTCCCCCCGAGCCGGCTGCGAGCGGCATGCGGCGACGGGACCGGCACCCGGCCAGCGGCGGACCGAGCCCGGCCGCCGCGCACGTCTCTGAACTGGGGCTGCATTCGCGCCACTCTGGCGTCTGGGACGTTTGCGACGCGCCTTTGCGAGCGCGGGGGGACAGGCTAGCGTGTTCGCGCTCGGCCAGGGGCGGGTTCCACCTCAACCGCGGGGCTGAACTCGCTGACCAGTTTGCCCACCGGGCCACTGCGAGCGGCCGGGTCGGAACCTGGCTCCGAGGAGCGGGCGGGGTGGCCTGCCCGGCCGCTTGAGTCGGGGGAGCGGCCGCAGGCTGCGCGCGGGCTAGGGTGCGAGGAGCGGGGCCGAGGGCGCCCAGCACTGCCCGCCGGAACCCCGCCGGAACTGCGGGGCGTCTGGGGTGCGGTGCGGTGCGTGGGCACCGTTCTAGGCCAGGCCGCTCCGCCTGCGCTGCCTCTGCGGAAAACGGGGGGCAGCAGGGCGGCTGGCCCCGGCAGCCACCTGGGGGTCTGCAGCCCCTGGCGTCCGGCCTGCGATCCAGCGGATCCTAAGCAATCCGCGGCCCCCATGCGGGGGCGTCCGCGAGGACTGCGGTGCGCAACCCCGCCCGGGAAGGCCGGGGGCGCGGGCGCGGCCGTGCAGGGCTCTCGAGCCGGCCTGGCGAGTCCGGCCGGTTCCCGGTGCAGTCCTGGGCCTCTCCCAGAGGAGCCGCAGCCCGGGTCCCGTGGCACCTGCCGGGCTCTCCCCTCGCGCGCCCCCGAGCTCTGTCCCCACCCTAGCGGGCCAGTCCCGCCCGACCGCGACTCCGACTGACGGGCCGCTCAGCCAACCAGAGCAGGGCGGGGCGGGGCGTCCCCGGGGGCGGGGCCTGGCCGAGGGCGGCCAGTGGGAGGCCGTGCCGGGCTGACGGACGGGCGCAGGGCGGGGCGTGCGCGGGCCCGGCCGAGTCTTCGCCGCCCGCGCCCTGTGCCCGCAGCCCGAGCCGCGCCCGCCGCGCTGAGCCCATGCGTGGGGCGAGCAGCGCGCCCCGGCGCCCGCCCCCGCTCCGGCCCCGGCCCCGGCCCCTGGGGCAGTCGCGCCCGTGAGCGGTGAGTGCGGGCGGGGTCGGCGGGCCGGGCTGGGGGCTGGGCCGGGCCGGGGGAAGGGGTGGGCCGCGGCGGGTGTTGGGCCGGGGCCGGGCCGGGGCGCGGGAGCGCAGGTGAGCCGCGCCGGGCGGGGCGCTGCGGCGGCGGGTTGCGGCGGCGGGCGGGGGCCGGGCGTCCTCGGCCAGCCCAGCCTCGGGCCACGTCCCTAGCCGTCCGCGGGTCCCGCGAGTGTCCTCGGCGGCGGCGCCCGGCCCAGGCCCTGCCAGAGCCCGGCGCCCTGGGAAGCGCGGCGGCCATAGCGGCGGGACGCGGCGGGGCGGAGGGTCGCGGCCCAGCGTGCGCAGGGCACCGTGACGGCGTCATTGGTCGGGGTTCCGCCTCTCTGGCTGCCCCGTCTCCTGCGCCTTCTCTGGGTCTTTTCTGTCGGCCAGCTTCTTCCTGGGAGCCGCCTGTCCCTTCATTTTCTCCTGATTTATTCTGGCCGGCGGGTGCCCTGGGCCCTCTTGCCATAAGGACCTCTGGGGTGCAGGCGGAGCCAGGGAGGGCAGGGGCTCTGCCTCCATCTGCTCTGCCCCATCCCCTGGAACAGCACCTGGCATTGGGTAGGCACTCAGTGAATGCTTGTGGGTGCACCAGCATGCCCTGCGGGGCCCAGAGCCGGTTGTTGGCTGGCGCTGGCTTGCCAGGGCACGCCGTGGCACGCTCCACCACGGCAGGGCCTGTTCTGTGGGGGGACTGGCAACCTCAGCCCTCGGGCGCCTCCAGTTTAGGCTTTCTGCCTACCCAGCAACTTCTAATTTGGGTGCGTGGTTGGGAAGAGCTCTCAGCTGTCAGCCCTGCCTTTGGGGGCTGGCTCCTGATTGGCATTGAGTGCAGTTGGGGGCGAATTAGGGTCCCCTCCTACCCCCTAGATTGGAGGTGCCACAGGAAAGCAGCTGGGCCGCTGTCCTGGCCATTACCCCTGCTGCCTGGGTACTGGGGCCCCGGGAACTGGGTGGGCCTGCTCTGTGAGCCTGGCCCTGGCTGAGCACAGCCCTCCTTGGCAGGTGGGGCAGGAGTCCCTGCAGTGCCGGCTGTGGCCCCTGAGGAGCCATGACGGAGTACAAGCTCGTGGTGGTGGGCGCCGGGGGCGTGGGGAAGAGCGCCCTGACCATCCAGCTGATCCAGAACCATTTTGTGGACGAGTACGACCCTACCATAGAGGTGAGCCCCCTGCTCCCAGGCTCTGGGCAGACCAGGGCAGGCCCCAGGTGGTCAGGCGTCCACACAGCCAGGCCCACACGGCAATGTTGTTTTGTCTCCTGCGTCCGTCAGGTGGGGAGTCCCCTAATTCTTTTACCCCAGGAGAAAGAACAGAGAAGTACAGGGGAGGGGCTGGCAGTGCGAACTCTCTGTTGAGGAGGATGGGGTCTCTGAGCCGTGTCCTCCTGCAGGACTCGTACCGGAAGCAGGTGGTCATCGATGGGGAGACGTGTCTGCTGGACATCCTGGACACAGCGGGCCAGGAGGAGTACAGTGCCATGCGGGACCAGTACATGCGCACTGGAGAAGGCTTCCTCTGTGTGTTTGCTATCAACAACACCAAGTCTTTTGAGGACATCCATCAGTATAGGTGAGCCACCTGTGTGGCTGGCCCAGGAGCCCATGGCACAGGTGGGGCAGGGAGGCCACGGTGCCTGGACAGGGGCCTCCTTCCCTCTCTCTGCATGTCCTGGATGCAGCCATGCCTGCAGCCCGCCAGCCAGCTCACACCTTACCCCTCTCAGGGAGCAGATCAAGCGGGTTAAGGATTCGGACGATGTGCCCATGGTGCTGGTGGGGAATAAGTGTGACCTGGCTGCACGCACCGTGGAGTCTCGGCAGGCTCAGGACCTCGCCCGCAGCTACAGCATCCCTTACATTGAGACGTCAGCCAAGACCCGGCAGGTGAGCTGGCTCCCCACCCTGCCGGCTAGCCAGGGACTTGCCCCACCCCGCCCCAGGCAGGGAGCAGCGCTCATTGCCCCCTCTCCCTTGACACAGGGCAGCCGCTCTGGCTCTGGCTCCAGCTCCGGGACCCTCTGGGACCCCCCCGGGACCCATGTGACCCAGCGGCCCCTTGCGTTGTAAGTCTCCCCAGATGGCAGGGCAGTGAGGGAGGCGAGGGCAGGGGTCTGGGCTTACGCCCTGCAGTCCTGGGCTGACACAGCTCCAGGGGAGGTGAAGGTCCCTGGAGAGAGCTGCCCTGAGCCAGGCCGGAGCGGTGACCCTGGGGCCTGGCCCTCCCGTCCCCAGAGCATCCCATGGGCACCTGTTGGCCCTGAGCCCTTAGTGGGGCCACGGGGAATAGACAAGATCTGGGTCCTAGATCAGACAAAAGCTGGGTGCAGGGAGGTCAGTCCGGAGCCAGAGCTGGAGCTCAGGAGGGTCCTGGGCCACCCTTGACCCATGAGGGGCTGCTGCAGAGTGAGCCTGCCCAGTGGGGGTGGCCCTGGGTGGGTCAAGATGAGCAGGGCCTGGCTCCCTGTTCTGCAGGTGGGGGCCCAGGGAAGGGCTAGTGGAGTCTGGGAGCTTCAGCGGCTGGGATTCTGCCTGAGCCAGCAGCAGGGATCCTCTCACCCAGGTGGGGGCCTCAGGTCTCCTTCCCTGCCAGGCCCCCAGGCTGGGTCGCCACTGATCCCGTCTCTCCTCTCCCAGGGCGTGGAGGACGCCTTCTACACGCTGGTGCGCGAGATCCGGCAGCACAAGCTGCGGAAGCTGAATCCACCCGACGAGAGTGGCCCCGGCTGCATGAGCTGCAAGTGTGTGCTGTCCTGACGGCAGGTGAGGCATGCACCTGGCAGGCGGCTCCCAGGGCAGCTGTCCCTGGCTGGCCAGATGAACCACCGTGTCCACTCTGACGACCCCAGGATCCCCTGACCCTGCTGTTCCCCTGGCCTGCAGCCAATGATGTCTTTTGTGCCTTGCCCTGGCACAGGCTCAGGACATGGAGGTGCCGGATGCAGGGAGGAAGTGCAGATGGAAGGAAGGAAAAGGGAAGGAAGGAAGGAAGTGTCGCTGGAGCCCGGACAACCAGGAACGGTGGATAGAGGGATGATGCAAACCCTCCCAGGGATGCTTTGCAGAGACTGCTGTGAACAGCCCAGATGCCACCGGATCCCCGCCCTCTGCCCCTTCCCAACCCTCTGCAGGCCTGTTGGGCCCAGGTTGAATCCAGTAAATTATTGGATGGTGGACCCCGGCGTCTGCTGAGGGTAGGAGGCGGGTGTGTGTGGCTGCGCGGGAGGCAGTTGGGAAGCTGGGCTCTGTCTTGCCCCCCGCCCCTCTGCGGCCTTTCCCGAGAGTGACCGGTCAGGGGCCTGGGCCGAGCCCCTCCACCCCCTGCCCCAGGTGTCCAGTGCTTTCTGCAGGCAGCTTTGGGTGCTAAAGGGGAATAGTAACAAATTTATTTTTTTAACCAAGTGGGGGGACTTTAGGGCCTGGAGGGGGTCATTGTCCCTAGAGGGAGGCCTAAGGGACTGCTGGTGGCTCTGGTCCCTGCATTGCAGGCTCTTTGTTTACAGTGAGGCCACCTTCCCTGGGTGTTTTCTTCTAAGACACGCTCGAGCCCAGGTGGGAGGACCTCAGGGCCCAGCCGTTTTGTCTCGTCCTAGGGTGGGGAGCACTTTCCCTACTCGAAGGGCAGGGCCCCGTCCATGGCCAGGAGGAGGCCACTTGGGCGCAGGAGCCTGTCCTTCTCACCCTTCTCCTGTGGGTGAGGTTGGGGGCTAGTCTCCTCCTGCCGACCCTTGCCGTGGGGGCCGCTGGCTGCTGACGCCTGGCAGGCAGAGCAGCCCCGGCGCCCCATGCAGGGTAGCATGTGGGGACCCGGTGGCGCAGTCGGCAGCAGCAGGGCTCACACTGCTCCCATAGGACCTGCCGCGCCTTGAGCTGAGCACCAGTAGTTGCCGGATGCCTGGGGGGCTCCGGCCTCCATGTGGTCATCCTCGCTGCTGGGGGCCCTTGTGGCCCCTGGTGCCTCTCTTCCAAGGCTTGGCTTGAAGCTGGGCTGGGCGCCTCTGGCTCTGGGACTTGTTCCCTGGGAGGGGGGCTCTGTCCCAAGGATCGGCCAGCTGTCTGGGGCAGGGGGGACTCCACGCTGTTGCAGGTGACAACCTTCCCCATTCAGAGAGACGTGCCCAGGCTGAGGAGCTGTCAACTGCGAGGCAGCTTGCCAGGGTCTGTCCTGGCTCCTTTTGGGCAGGCTGGTCACTGCCCGCTGGGGGTGGGCAGACGTAGGCCCCACCGTGCAGGGGGGTGACCCTGGCCCTGCCGCTGGGTGTTCTGTGGGCTGGGCAGGGCCTGGTGACGGGGCCCCAGTGGGTGGGAGGGCGTGATCTGGCCTGTGGTCCTGGGAGTGGCCAGTGCAGACATAGAAGGGACAGTTGCCTAGCGGCCCTGCCCCAGGTCACGATGAGGAAACCAGGGTCCCCGACATCCAGGTGTGGCAGGGCTTAGGCATTGATGTCCAGCGAAGCAGTCTCCAAACCGCTTGTGGTCTACCTGGTGCCGGGGACTAGCTGGCCACAGCCTGAGCCCCTGAGGCCCCCAGCACGAGGCCAGCTGCCCTGGGCTCCGCGGATGCCCCTCATGCCACTGGGTCTTGGCCTAGGAGACGGCACAGCCAGGTGAGGGTCGAGGAGGATCGGGCTCCCAAGTCAGGGGGCTTGCCTCATGGGCTGCTGGGCTGGGGAGGGGCCAGCCTGTCCCCCTGTGGGGAGGGGTCTGGATGCTGGGGCCTGCTGGCTCCAGGCCTAGGACCTGCCTGGGACACTCCTTTGTTGGGCTGGAAGGAAAGCAGTTTGGTCAGCTTCTCCCCCGGCCCACCTGGGTCC
The DNA here is from genome assembly GCA_963574885.1 of Lepilemur ruficaudatus. Classification (NCBI taxonomy): domain Eukaryota; kingdom Metazoa; phylum Chordata; class Mammalia; order Primates; family Lepilemuridae; genus Lepilemur; species Lepilemur ruficaudatus. Next base: position 50,044 of record CAUYRT010068424.1, read on the forward strand.
CTGGAGTCCTGGTTTCTGCGTGGCCTGCGTGGTCCCCGGTCTGACACTGAGGTCTCCTGCAGGCAGCTGACCCCAGAGCAAGGGGTGTGCCCCGCCTGGGACGGGGAAGCTGTTGGGCACCCCCGGTGGCCCTGGGCTGGTCCCCCGGGGTCAGGCTGGCTCAGGTCCCCGCCTCACACCCTTATGTCCCCCTACCCCCCTTGCCACCTACCTTGGGGCCTATTTGCGCCGTGGATGGGTTGCCTTCTGCCCCCCGGGGCCGCCCACTCCATGCCAGGTCTGGGCTGTTACCACACTCAGCTGCTGTCTGGGTGCCAGTCTGGGCAGGGTCCCGCCTGTGCCCTCTCCCTGAATTCTGCCTGGGTCTAGGGCACTGACTCTCCCCACACACTGGCTCAGGAGTGAGGGGCTTCTGCTGCTCTCTGGGGCTGGTGCTGCTCCAGGCCTTGGCATCGGTCCCACCTGTCCCATGCCCTTCAGGTCATCCTCGAGGGTGGGAGCGGGAGGATCTGGGAGGGTCCTGCCCACGTGGCTTCCCCATCCCCTGAGGCATGAACCCACGGTTGGCATCTGCCCTGGGGGCTTCTGAGAGTAGAGGAGGAGGAGGAAGAGGAGGAAGGCCAGGGAGCAGGGCTGTGGTGGCTGGGCCCTCCCAACTCAGGAGGGGACCTGGTGCTGGAGCCCACCTGGAGCTCTGCTGAGGACCCCCCAAGGAGCCTGAGCACCTTGTTTGGGACAACCCAGGCCTGGGACCAGGAGTCCCTCAGGAACCCCGCATCGCAAATACAGAGAGGTTGAGGGGACGTTCTAGGGATGGAGTTGGGGGGGCGTCAGCCAAGAGGGCTTCCCGGGGAGGGGTCGGGACCTGCACCTGCTATCTGCCGGACACCAGCTCTGCACAGGAGGCCCCGCTAGAGGGACGTCCCAGTAAGGACGTGCTGGCTGCTCTCCGCCTTCCAGATGTGTCATGTCTGGGGGGACTCGTGCTGCCCGGCCCACCATGCCTGGCCGTGCCCAGCCTCCTGACCGGGGCAGACAGAGGCTCAGGTGGGCAGGGTGAGCGCTGCCCTTGGGGCCGGCCGGGCCTGTCCTGTGCGCAGGGGACCTACCTTTGTGTAATTTGCTGCAAATGAGATGTTGATCAGCATGTGCCACCCTCCAGGATATGCAGGTCCCATGTTCTCAGGGTGAGTGGGAAGGGGGTCTGTGGAGACAGAGGTTGGAGGACAGGGCCCTTCCAGGCTACTGGCAGTGGCTGAGCAGGGCCCACTGGGGCCTCAGTCTGCCCGGCTGGGATCCCCTTCCCATGGGATGAGACCCCCCCCAGGCTGAGTCAGACAAGGCCCTGCAGCCCCTCAGGGGTGGGGTCCAGGTTGGGGGAGGCTCCTGGAAGAAGGGGCTCCCCAAGGGCAGGGGGTTCCCTGGGCTTCCCACCATGCTGGCCTGAGCCCTGGTCTCCGCTGTGGGCTGCCCCCTCTAGGGAAGGGCCTGGCTTGTCTGCCCTACAGGGACCTGCCCGGGCCCCCTGTGGGGTTTGGTGAGCTGGGCCCTCCCCTGGGCTGGGGAGCTGGGTACTGTGGGGCAGGAGGGGCCTGGTCTGGAGGATCCCCGTGCGTCCCCGCCACCTCGGTGGGACAGTGAGGGAGCCAGGCCACGATGAGCAGTCTCCAGAGAAGCCCTCGTGTTGACACAAGGAATAGAGGTGCTCAGGGCCCCCTCCCCGCTCCAGGGCTCAGGGACACCAGTGGACATGGCTTCTGAGCCCTCCTCTGCCAGAGCTCGGCCCTGGTCCCAGAGCCTCTGTCCTCCCCAGGGAAGGAAGGGGACACCCAGGTGCAAACCCATGGAGAACCCCACGTCCCTGGGCCTTGGGCCTCCCCTCTGCCCCTGACCCCATGGGACCCGTCCACTCTCCGTATGTTGCATTACGTCTGCAAAAATCTGAGCATCAGCTCCTGAAGTTCCAGGATCCCCTGGCACTTAGGATGGCTGGGCAGGTGGAGCCCTGGGGAGCTCCTGCCCCAGGGAGTCAGTCTTCCTCCCGATGCAGAGCTGGAAGAGCTGGGAAGGGCAGGCACCCCCGATCCTGAGGCTGCCCCCCCCATCCAGTGACTCCACCGTGGGGCCTTGGCCCCAGGAGGGGCGGGGAAGGGAAGGTGCTCTGGAGCCTGGCTGGACCTGCTGCCCAGGGACGTCCAGGGCCAGGGTTTCCGAAGGGCAGGTGGGTGCGGGAGGACGATGCAGAGGGGACGGCTGTGCAGGGGCCAGTCCGGGCCATGTGTGGCCGTCGGGGTGACCCAGGTGGGTGACGAGGTTGTGTGGCCATCTCCTGCATGGGGCCCAGGCTGGGGACACAGGATGAGGAGACATTGCCATGTGGGCTCTGTCTGGCCAGAGGCTGGGAGGGCAGCCACGGACGTGAGACAGAAGGAGCAGCTGGGAGGGAAGAGTTGCTGGATGGGGCCTGGCCAGAGGGCTGTGGCCCCAGGACACACGGGGTGGCCACAGAGAGGCTGCAGTGCCCTTTGCTGATGGGGACAAGGGCCATCTGGCTCAGGTGTGGGGGGTCGCTGGCCAGCCCTGGGGCCCCTGGGGGACCCTTAACAGGGGACAAAACCTGTTTGGGTAGCTGGGCACAGTAGTGCATGCCTGTAGTCCCAGCTACTCGGGAGGCTGAGGCAGGAGGATCACTTGAGCCCAGGAGTTGCAGGCTGCAGTGAGCTATGATGATGCCATGGCACTCTAGCCTGCACAACAGAGTGAGACTGTCTCAAAAACAAAAACAAACAGAAAAACCTGTTTGGGCTGAAGGTGCGTTGCCCGCAAGTCAGGAACACCTGGCCGGGCGGTGTGGGGTCCGTGGGCAGCTGCCACCTCCCTTGCATCACATGGTTCTCGTGGCTTGTCCGCTGTGCCAGGACCCAGACGCGTCCTCTGCGTTTAGGTGGCTGAGCAGGACAGCTGTGGTGTGGCTCACGTCCTGGCAGTAGCCCACCTCCCGAAAGAGCCAAGGTCACTGTGAAAGGAGACCACCTGGGAGGGCAGAGGTCACCTGGCAGGGCTGATGACATCTGGGAGGGCTGAGGTCACCTGGGAGGGCTAATGACATCTGGGAGTGCTGAGATCACTAGGGTGGCCTACCTACCACAGACCCCGGGGGATGTGGGGTGCAGCCTCTGTGCCCCGCCCAACATGGTGGGTGGGAACTGAGCAGGCCACGCATATCTCAGTGTACAAAGTTCCTGGAGAGACCCCTCCCGAGTCCAAGCTCAAGTGGCTGGAGACGGCACATGTGAGGACCGTCCAGGGCCCCTCCCGGGGTGCTGTGGGGGCTCAGGCAGCACCCGTGAGCCCGTCCTCCCGGGGGCCGGCCGGGGGCACTGACGGCCGCACACAGCACGATGATGGTCATGATGGTGCCGGGTGCCCACCCCAACACAGCAGGTAGCCCGTGGGTCGGCACAGCTGCCCTCCCTGGCGGGGCTGAGGGGAAACAGACATCTTGGGACTCCCCGTCCCTGCTCTCTTGGTGTGCAGGGGAGGGGAGCCGCCAGCCTTTCGTGTTTCTGATCAGTTACGTGTCTTCTCCGGGACCCACACTTGTGCTGTGACAGCAGCTGGGTGCGCCAGGCCCTTCGCTAACTAGCGAACTGTCATCGGGAGGAGCCGCCAGCCGCACTGCCAGGGAGCTGGGGCTTGGGGCAGCCCAGGAGGAAGGCGATGCTGCCCCCTGCACACGGTACACAGGTCTGGGTGGGCCGGGAGTCCGGATCCTGACCCCTTTCTGCCTCAGTCTTCCAGGAGAGACCCCGCCCCTTGCTTGGGTGTCACTGACGGCAGTGAGCCCGAGTCCCACCCAGCAGCCACCTTCTGGCCTGGTGCATTGTTCTGAAAGAGGCAGCGACACCCCGGAGATGCTCACGCCTGAGGGTGTGGTGACGCCGTTGCCGGGGACACTCGCTGCCACGCACCGTGTGCGCCAGGGCACGAGAGGCAGATCCTGTGGCCTGGGGAAGAGAAAAGAGGGTTTTGTTTGCCTCCTGCTGTTGCTGTCAGCTCAGTTCTGTCGCACAAGCCCTGACAAGGAAACCCAGGCCGGGTTAAGACGCTCCGCCACGTAAGCGCTGAACTTGAACTCCTCAGTGTCTGGTCAAATCCCCACGCAGTGGAATGCAAATGTCTCGGCCGCTCATGAGTTTGGCTCTCACCCTGGTTGACTTCCTGCTTTCGCTGTGCACACGTGGAAGTTCCGTGCCCGGCGTGTGCAGTCCCTCGGGTCTGAACCGCCCCTGCGGCCCCTGCCGGGGAGTGGCTCCTTCGTCCTCAGAGCTCCAGCCTGTCCCCTGTGAGGCCAGCCTCCCTCCGCCAGCCCCGACAGCCACTGCTCTGTCCTCAGCCCTGGGGCTCGGCCTTCTGCAGAAGGGCCGGTCACTGGGGCCTGCAGGTGGGTCTGGCTCCTTCCACGCTGTCGAGGTCCCTCCTTGTCCCCGCCTGGTCGGGGTGTGTCCCTGTATCACTTCTTCTTCCTGGGCCAACCACCCTGTGTTTGCCCACTCCCGTATGGACAAAGATCATCTCGGTGGCTGGTGGTTTTAGTGCTTATGACTGAGGAGGGGAATGTGGCGTGCAGGTTGTGTGTGGACGTCAGCTTTGAAATCCGCTGGGTTAATGTCTCTGAGCAGGTTTGGGTCGTGGGGTAGGTGTCTATTTAGCTTTGTAAGCAAGTGCCCGACTGTCCTGCAAAGTAGCCGTGCCACATTGCGTCCCCAGCCACGGCGAGAGTTCCTGTGGCTCCACGTCCCCCAGTCGCCCCTGGTGTCGCTCAGGAGCCCTCCTCCTCCTGCCTTGCCAGGCCTGGTGTGTGTCCTGGGGAGCAGGTTCACCTTGCAGCCTGTGTGGGCTGCTGCTGTCTGTGTCCTCGGGAGCCACCTGGGCTCTGGTCTCACGAGCCCCAGCCGGCCCAGGGCTGGGAGCCCGGTAGGTGCTCAGAACATGGTGCTGGCTGCTCCCTGGGCCAGGAGAGCCCGTGGGCACTTGGGGGCTCTGTCACCCCCTCCCCTGGGACCCTGCCTCCCTCCAGGGATGCCTCTCCCTCTGCATCCCCCCATCTCCCCTGAGACCCTCCATGTCGCTCCCTAGACTGCCAGCAATCAGGACGCAACAGCCTTGGAGTTCTTCCACCAGCGGTTTATCGGCACAGCTTCACATCTACGACTTATACATGGCGAGAGACGCTGAACGGGAAGTGAGCTCCACTTAAGTACCCTCAGCCAGGACCTCCCCCAGCACGTGTTCTCTGATAGGCAGGGCGGAGAGAGCAATTACGCACGTGCTG
>CAUYRT010068425.1:0-73225 GCA_963574885.1 Lepilemur ruficaudatus
CATCACACTCATTATGTATGTATATGCCCATCCCTTCCTCCCCCTTCCTGTCTGCCCCACACCCAATAAATGTTGTTCCTATATGTCCACTTAGGTGTTGATAGCAGCACAATTCACAACTGCAAAGTTGTGGAAACAACCCAAGTACCCATCAATACATGAGTGGATTAATAAAATGTGGTATATGTATACCATGGAGTACTATTCAGCTATAAGAAACAATGGTGATATAGCACCTCTTATATTTTCCTGGATGGAGCTGAAACCCATTCTACTAAGTGAAGTAGCCAAAGAATGGATAGACAGGCACCACATGTACTCACCAGCAAATTGGTTTCACTGATCAACACCTAAGTGGATTATATTCTATTACCTTTGGAAATTGGGGGTTTCAAACATTGCTACAGAAATCCTTGCTCCTAGTGTCCAGCCCTTTCTGGCAAATGTACTTTCCTATGCAGATAAAGAATGGTGACACTCTCGAGAAGTATGACAGTCTTTGGCAATGTCCTAGGAGATGGCCACCATACCTAGTGCCTGCTTAGCATCCACAGACCGTCAAAGGTAGGATGATGATAACTCAAAGAACTCCTTTCATGCTGTAAGCTCCACTTAGGTAGGGAAGCCTTTATCCCCACCCCCAGGGAGAATAATACTTGGGAGTGTACACAGAAGGCTTGGTCCTAGACAGGGAAGGCCTCTGGCCTTTCTGCAGAGTTTTCCTGGAGGAAAATACAAAAAACAAAAAACAAAAAACCAAGGAGGGAGAGAACAGGGAGGCATCCAGAGCAGAGGCTGGAGCACTGAGTTAAGTCAGGGCCTTGGCTCTATTGCTTACCACTGATGAGAACTTGGATAAGCTGTTGAGCTTCTCTTAGTTTCCATTCTTCAATCTTTAAAAGAGAAATTAAAAAAAAAATTCGCCACACCTAATTCACAGAGCTATTGTGAGGATTCAGTGAGATGAGGAGATTTGAATGTCTGAAATCGGAACCCGTGGTGGCCCCACCTGGCTAGTTTCGATATGGCCTTTCTCCACAGACAGAGTACAACAGAACCAATGGACTTTCCATAGCCTCTTCTCTGCCATTTTTTCCCTGCTTCTCTTTTGACTGAAGAAAAAATGTTTTCAGAAACTTCTAGTCTAACTTAAAAGAATAAAACAAAACTCTGAAGGTTGAGATCCAGCCAGGGCACCAAGTTGGATATTTAAGTGGTTGAGAATGGGGTCATAGAGAAGAGAGCGGGGTTGGACACATCAAGAAACTTAGTGGTTTTTTTTTTTTTTGAGAAAGAGAGAATAATTGACAAAAAAGCAAAAGTAATAGAGAAATGCGTTAAAAAATCATTTCTTGAAATGAATAAGAGGCATGCTATTGTACTATCATCAACATACCCCATTTGGTTGATCAAGGAATGCAAAAGTGGAACCTAAGACACGATGCCAACAACAGTGGCCAGGGCCAGTATCACCTACTTGCATCTATTGGTTTAGTGCACTCGTGTTCAGAATTTTCCCTGTGCCAGGCAACGTGTGGCATTAGGGTGCAAAACAGCACAAAGCTCCTGACTACAAGCACGGGAGGTGAGTCCGTAATTCACTGTGGTGCATTCGGCACTCTAAGAATGAGGCCACCCACACTGCTTGGAGGTGGGAGTAAGGGATCCGGAGGGACGGGAAACGGAGGGAGAAGCCCTAGAGGAGGCGATGCCTGAACTGAGTCTAAAGGGTGACAAGGGGATGGCACTCATGGCTGAGAGACAGCAGGATGAACCCCTCAGGGAAGGACATAAGGTAGGTCCAGCCACCAATGTGCTGGACCAAGGAAAGGCCCCAGGTTTAGTCAGTCCTTAGCCTGTGTCTGGGCACAAAAATAAATCCTTGCATGCATCTTCAACATTCCCAGCATTTCCTGAAGTTCAGGCAAGGAACTTGAACTATTCACTGGTTTTATTTATTTCAAAGGCAATCTAAGGTGATTACATAAAAGTGACGTGGAAGAAGTAGTTTAGGATACGCAGAGAATAAGTTGCTGTGGGGGTAGGGACAGACAACTTCTTATGAACCCCTACAACCCACCCCTAAAATATTATTAGGATTAGGGTCCCCAGGAGTTCCAGTAGGAAGTGCTGGCAACAGGGAGATCACTGAGCAGGCCACGGCCCTGTGGTCATTCAGCTTTCCTACACATCAGACCTAACAGCAGCCTCTCTGCTTGGGGGCCCAGGGAGAGCCCTTTTGGCTCAAGTCTACCTCCACCCACCCAGGCACCAAGTAATACAGGCAGAAAGGAAAAAGCACAACTTCCCCAAGGCTCGTGGCCTCCAGGTCCTAAGCAAGATGATGTGGAGAGCTGGAATGGTCTACAGAGTAGTCATTTGGCATGTCCAGAGTGTGGTGACAGAGCAGAGCCTCCCAGTGGCACGGACCCAGGCTCCTGCTTCCCTCCTGTGGGCTCCTGTATGCACCAGCCCCTCTTGCTCATCCAGACCAGGTGGGCCCAGCTCACTGCGAGAGGCAAAGAGGCCCTAAAGGCATGCACAGCCTTCTTTTTCCCCAGGGAGAAACAGGGTGTAAAGCAGCTCCCCCAAGCCCTTATGAACCCACAGATGGCAAGAAAGGAACAACCTTCAACCCAGGGAGACCACGAAGCCCTGGGACGCCCCCTCCCCTACCAGGCTGATGGGAGAAAAATATACAATACATAATAACTAGCAGACACTGTGAGAATGCCTTCTACCAAGAGTGAGTGAAGAAAACAAGAAACATGGGAAACAATAACCCATTTGCTTTCCCAATTTGCAGTTCCCCTTCATTGCACCTAATTTGAAAAACGCACAGAATTTTTTAAGCTCAATGACTAGTCATCTATCGCTCAATCCCAGAGACTGTTAAAAAAAAAAAAAAAGAGTATTCTAGTTGCTACCTATACCAAGCAATGCTTCGGTTTCCTCATTTACTTTTAATGATTATAAATTCAGCTCTGAAACATATAGGTTTTGCCTGCACCGCGCAGTGTCTGCGGTGGCCGCACCCTCTCCAGCCTTCACGGGTCAGAGGACCCACACCACTGCCAGAGGGGAAACTGGCCTCCACTCCTCGTGTTTGCCTTCTTTTCTTCCCTTAACTTTTTTCATTTTCTGTTTTCCTTCCTGCCTCCCTGCCTGACGTCTTTCTTTCTTTCTCCAGGAGGAAAGAAACGCATCTTTCCATTTGCTAGGAGTATACAGACCATTAAAGCTCAAAGCAGCCCTAAAAATCATCCATGAGCCCATCATCTCCTATTGAGGAAATTGAGGCTGAGAAATCACAGCTTGGCCCCGTAGTTATTTATTGAAGAGTGAGCTTTAGGTTCCTAAAGTTTGCTGGACTGCTAGGTCAGTATTCTTTCCACTGCAGTACTGCAGTGCAAGTGTAGGGCAAATCAGTTTGGGAAATGACAGAGTAACCAACTTCTTAACCTCTAGGTCTAGAGGGGCATAAATAATAATAACAATAGACTCCAAATTAAAACCTATCTCTAGTTCTGTAAGGTAAACTATACCATCAAAGAAAATAGTTCTGTTCAAATGTTGACTTGGTTTAAATGTCAAAACAAAACAAAACAAAATCTCCCAAACCTGATTAAGATTAAATATATTTGGCACAGTCACATAAGGAACCCACGCGTGACTCCCAAAATAGTCACCCACTTAAGCTCAGTGAAGTATGGAGAGTGAATGAGAGGAGAAGAAAGCTTGGCAGTTGATTGCACTGGGCAACTTCCACAGTCTTGCCAATGGAGAGAGAGAGAGAAAGAGAGAAAGAGAGGAAAATCTTCCATAGCCAAACTATATTCAGGGGCTAGTTATCAAGCTGGTAGATTATTCAGGATTTCTGCTTTTCCCATCTCCCTCTGCCAGTGATTTTTAGATCATTGTTCTATTCCCTTGTACCTACACTAGAAAGAGGAAAACACTGGAACTAATTTGTTTGGTTGCCAGTTGTGGTTTCTAACAACAATGAGAAGGAGGAGGAGGTTGAAAGCTAAAAAGAAAGTCCAAGAGCTACTTTAGATGCTCACAGCCATCCCCTCTGCACTGACTCCCACACCATTCATTCTGGCTTAAGAACGATTTCTCTGTTTTCTGTAAATGTGCCAATAACCGAAATGGGGTTTTAAAAATATAAGAGGACTTTCAAAAAATAGTTACAACGTATTCAAAAGAATTCTTTCTTAATTATCTAAATGGCTTGAACTGTTAAGCAAGTAAGGAATTGCTTTTATTAAATGCCAGATCTTTTTTTAAAGCAACCTCAGGGAGATACTCACTCTCAGTGAGCTGTGTCTATGCCAGCAAAACAAAGTGGCAATTTGGGCAACAGTCCACATAATTCAGACCAAAGAAATCTGCCATTGCCATGACTCCATCAACATGACGTTCTGAACAAGGTAGCTCATTAGGCAGCAGATTTAAGCAAGCGATGGGCCAGAAGAGATGAAGCCCCCACAAACTATTATTGAAAAGCTGAATATAGTCAGGCAAACCCTTGTGTTTGCTTGAATTCAACTGGCTGTTTAATAATAATTAAATGATCAGCAACTGGTTATTAACTTCCTAAAACAGTAATTGGTTGTTTGCACAAGTCCACTATCGTGTTTGGAGTATTCTTCATAGTTAAGGTGTGGAGAATTGAATAGAGACTTAACCATGTCTGCCTCTGTTTAGAGACAAAAATAACATCGGGCTGTCAAGGTGCAAGCCTTTTCCTTCGTAACCATTAATAGAGATTGCTGTATGTTTGATCAGACCCGTCAGGGGAAATTGTCTTTTTATCCTACTAAGAGATATAAATTGACTGCGTCAGGGTTGATTCATTCATGCAGAATAAACATTGTTTTGGGTTGTCTACACAGTGAAATGTAGATTTAAGAAGAAATGCAGATAACTGATGGGGTGACAAGCTTGGAGGTGGGGGATAGGGGGCCCGGTGGGTCTGTACTTCAGGAAGTCACACAGTTCTCCATTCCCCCTGACGTGTATGGGCTCAGCCTCAGTGTCCCCTTCAGGAGGCATTTTCAGGGAACAAACAACTTAGACTGAGAAGAAATTAACCTTCCCCAAGCAACAGTGGCAAACAGATAAGTAAGCTGGGAGACATAATATATGTGTGCTTAGTATTAGAAGCCAAGTAAGAAAGACCAAGTCGATTGTTTTTCAAGACAATTAGGCAATACTCAGAGGCAAATCAGGAACACTAAATCTCTTTTTTTCCCTTCTTATTACGGCAGTGCAAAATGTAAAAGACTGCCTCTCTGTGAAGCCGGCAGTTAGAACATTTTCAGAACGGTAATCTCGTCCTCCAAGAGCTAACTACTGAATTTACAGATGCATTTCCAAGTGGAAGTTAAAGGTGGCCGCCCACTGCCACTGACCAGGCGGGTGCAAGGGGTGCAAGGGCAGCCGGTGCTCTGTCCCCTTGATGACATCTCATTCCACTTGGGCCTAATGAGCCCCCTGAGACCTGGAGGGAGCCTGGAGGTCAGGGATGGATTGGTCCCTAAAGCCTACCATGTTCCCAGTGTTGTTTAAATCACAAAGGACTGTCATACCCTCAGCTCACACACAGCTCATGACCAGAACATGTAAAGTAAGGAAGGCCAGGAAGACTGCTGCATCCAGCAGACAGGACAACACAAGGTCAGAGAGGTCGTCGAGCTATGATAACTCACTTGCCTGGAGGCCTGTGGCTCCCGCTCTGCCCGTGCTGTCTTCCACTGTCTGAAGGAATCCCAGCGTGGGGTGTAAGGTGCTGCTAGGGGTGGGCATGCCAGCCCATTAGTGACCTTTCAGGCTGGAAAGTATGCCCACCCTCTCTGTCTCTTAGATCCATCACCTACTAAATGAGAACAGTGGTAGTGCCCACCTCCCCAACCTCACAGAGTGATTGTGGGGGGCAGCTGACATGACAGATGAGGAGCCCCCGTTACATGGAAGGCTACAGGACAGGAGCTCTGCACAAGCAGGCATGAGCCCCTTGGAACACTCTTTGTCATTATCACCCACTGTTTATGTGCTTCAGGCTGCTAGTTTCTTCCACCTCTCTGTCCCCATCCCTCCATCTCTGTTCCACTCCCAGGTGTGAACACCACCTTTGTCTTGCTAGGTCAGGTAGACAGAGACACCAGCTGGGAATTACAGAGCGCAGCCTGTAAGGCGTTTAGCATGTATGTGTGAGCAAGGAGGTGAAACAGAGGGGTGTCTGTGTGTGTCTGTGTGCACAAACTAAAGATGAGTTTGTACAACCCTAGGCTTCCACAGATGAATAACTTCCAAGAGCTTTCAAAGTATCTGGATGTTTAAATAAAAATCCCAACACATGGTTCTACTTTTTCATAGTCTTCTAGCTGTCATACTGTACAGAAAGGCCTGAATGCTTTAGGGGGGTTTTAAGGCTAAGGTAAAAGGTCACAGAGAGTTGAAACAAAAGAGCTTAAAGCACACAGTGGGCATGTATGCACTGTGTCTGTTACGGGGTGAGAAACGGTGAAGCTTCTAAACGGTATTCGATAAGATTAACAGTGTTTTACATCAGAAGGAAAGGGCTCTGTAGGGTAAAAGAAGAGGAAAGAGATAGCTTAGAAAACAGGAGATGAGCCAGGAAGCTAGGAACACCCCCCAAAATGGAATATAGCCATGGAAGCTACTGTTGAACAATCAGAATTTGGGGAGAAGGAGATGTGAGCTGATGTGGACACTTACAAAGGTAACTAAAGATTGCACAGTGGTTGGCAAATTTGGGCTGAGCTGCGGTCATCAATTAGGCTATACTGCCCATGTCCACACCTGGCAAGTGTTCTACCTGAGCAATGTGGATATCCTCAGACACTGTCCAGAACACTGGGGCTGGTAGAGAGTGGACTTAAAGCCTCTCAGGGGAAAGTTGCGGAGATGGCGACGCCACAAGGAAGTCAGGTGGGGAAACAGCTGTTTCATTACAACTCTACCCACTGCATACATGGAGAATACCCAGGCATGGACAGGGGGCCTTTCTGGGCAGCTAAGACACAGGAAGAAAAACAAGGGAGTTGCAGAAGAAGGTCTCAAGTAAGAAGTACTAGAGGGTCTTTGGAGTAAAAGACCACTGATCTGTGTCAGACAATTGTCAGGGAAAACACAGATGTGTGTGCACATGTGGACACACACACATACCACTTCATTAAAGAGATCTCAGGCAATTCAACCACCTAAAATACTTTCAAACTTCGCTTGGGAGCAATCCTTAGCAAGGATTGTAATCTGTGCAGACTGAAGATGACAATTAAACCTTTAATTTTCTTAAAGCCCACAAATAGTGCTTTGGGTCTTTATGGAAAGTTGTCAGATGAGACAAAGAGCTTATCTTTCCTACTCTCCCTTGACAACCTAGAAATACCCGCCATTCTCATCCCTGTGGCTATAAGAGTGATATAATAAGAAACAAGGAGGGAGATGAATCTCTCCCCTCACTCTCATCTCGGGAAGCTAAGGGAGGTTGAATGGAAAAGAATAGGAGACGATCAGAGAGGTGTGAGTCTTGTGCTATTGATTTGCACCTGTCTCAAATCACTACTCATTGGAATGGTGGCAACCCTCAGGAAGAGAGTGAGGAGGCGTCCTGCTGTTGGGATAGGCTCTGTGTTCCAGGATCCAACACATGCCCCACCAGGGCGCTGGGCAGAGGGATTCTCAGGGCTTGTTCCTTGGCCTGCCTCCAGCCTTCAGTAATTTGCTGAGTAAAAGCATCAGTGGTTTTTAATTAGCACCTGGAAGTTTTTGAAGGTGTAAAATGGTGGGTGGGTGGTTCAAATAAATACTTACTGGCTTAATATAGGCCAGTAAGCAAGTAGTAGAAGTGAAAATGGAAATATAAATGGTTAATTAGCTGATCATGAGGGATAATAGATGGAAGTAATAAAAATTTGGAGTTAAAGGGGAATGAAAGGTTCCCAGTACAGTTTTCCCCAAAGCATAGAATTCATACCACTGTTAGTATCATGTCTAATTTTAGATGGCCCAGGCAACGCGTTATATGCCGCAAGGACGGATTATTAAATAACATTAAATCACATTGTGAGAAAGTTATTCCTGTTGAAACTCTCTTTTAACTCCCCTGAGTATCTCAAAGAGAAAGTCTCAGTTGGGGGCTACTATGTCTTTAACAATTCTCTGCATTTGCCAAGCTCCCTTTTTAACAAAGAGTAAGCTTCAGGCTTAAGGAGCTTGATTTGGCCAAAGCATCTACTCAGAATCTAATCTCATTGTTTGGTTTTCATTTTATCTATTCATTCAAGTATTTTATATATTCACTTACTATAATGATATAAGATCTCTTCTTTTAAAATAAATTTATTGAAATTAAAAATTAGTTCATTTGAAAAAATATTAAGTATACGTTACACAAATAAGATATGGATAATGACGGTGGCATCAATGTGACTGGTGTTTGGAGAGCAAGGATGTTGGACCCAGAGTAGGAAATGACTTGCCCACAGTGGCACATGTGGCTGGTGTCTCTGATGAAGGAGGAGAGAAGATGAAAGGCAGCCTCATCCGAAATGCACTGAGCACTCAGTGAGGCCACATGACTTCTCTGAAGCTCTAGATGCCAAGATCCTCAGTGGGAGTCAGTCCCTCCTTCTCAGGCCAAGAACCCTGGAACCAAGAGTCCACTGACCCCAGCTGGGGTGCATCACGTGGCAGTGACAGAATTAGTCACTTTGCTTCATTTTCTTCTTTTTTTCCCATTAATTATTCCAGGAATATAAGAGTGAGCTGAGACCCAGGGCACCTATCAGATGGAAAAACAGACAAGCCACTACCCTCCACCGGCGGGTCCATTCTGCAAACCTCAGCTGCCTTGAACGCTCCCCCATATGAGGCAGTGGCTAGGAAGAGTGGTGTAAGTGCAGGATTCCGCGACTCTACAGGGCTGATCTCTGCCTCTCCACATGGCAGCCCAGTGCGACCAGAATACAAAGTGGAAAGCAAAAGTCCACCCTTGTGCCGCCTGCCATGCATCACATCCATACACAATTGCATCTTGATGGATGCAGCAAACACAACTTTATATGTCTGCCACGGCCCCAGTGACCTTTCAGTTCCCTGAGTTAAAGGGACTATTATTCATCTTTATGTACAGCTTCCTGTGACAGGCCTGCATGATAAAGCCAGAGACACTTTGATGAAGTAAATAATTTAGCCCCATCCATAATCACCTGCCGTTCCCAAATCCTAATGCCTTTCCAGGGATTGCCTCACCAAACCAGTGAAATGATGAGTCCCTTATTGATGACACCAGGTCAGTATAAACTTTGTGCACAAGCTAAACTGCATCCAGGAGCATATGAATTTTAAAGAAGAATAATATGGATGAGGAACGTTTTCTTAGACAAGGACCTGTGAATATAAGCCTGTCACACAAGTACATTTCCATTTTAAAATAATGAATACTATTTACTGGACACCTACTACGTGCCCCATGTTGTGCTTGGACCTTTCATGCGTTATTTCATTTAGTCCTCCAAATAGCCTTGTAAGGTGGCTGTTAGTATCTCCATTATACTGAGAGTTGGAACTCAGTTAAGTGGCTTTCTGAATGTCACCCTAATAGCAAGTAGCAAGACAGAAAGCCATTTTAAAATTTTACTGGAACAAGGGAGGATGTAGGAGAATAAATGACTACATGGCAGAGTTGCACGTGAACAGTAGTTGGTGTGACTCCATCCATACTCATTCTGCTCAACCTCACTACCTCTCCCTCAGAGAGGAGGCCTGAGTTAGGAACAGGAAAGGACTACTTCTTCTTGATGTGTCTGCCTGGCACCTTGTTTCCTAACAGTCCTTTCTCCACCAGGTGAAGGACATTTGGAGCAGGACATTTGGAAGAGTATGTGCGATCCCAGTGACACCCACTTCCCGTGATTGAAGTGCAGACTATGGCATTTCAGTTTCCGTCAGAGCATAGGCTCGGTGGGGATCTCGAAATGTCTTCTGCTGCTCTGTCCTGAACTCAAATGATTATTTTCCAGGGATGTACATAAGGCCAGGAAATTCCCAAGAGCAACTAGTATTGGCTGGCTGGTTTATGAAGAGAGCCACAGAGTAGCTGCTGGGTGGCCCAGCCTCACAGAAAAAGGATTTGTATATCTGCAACCACTTTTCACTTCATGCTCTTGTGTTTGCCCGTGGCTTTGGAATCCTCTCAAGTCACAGATTGGAAGAGCTTGACAAGTCCATGGATTTCCTACTTTTCATGACAATTGAGTCTAATGAATACATATGGATAAAAAAGGTGACACAGACAAAGAAGAAGAGTGATGGTGTCAGAATGGTGGTGTTTGGGTAAAATTTTCTCCTTTATAATTTAATTTATTTGAGATGTCATCATTAAAAAAATAATGGGCATGTAGTCATAGTGTCAAATGTTGTCAAGGAGATAAGGACTGAGAAAAGACTATTGTAATTTTAGTTGGGCATGACTTGTGTTGGGGAACCTGGGAAAACAATGGAAAGAGGTCAGGGAAAGAGTCAGAAAGCTCAAGTTCTCCTCACGGCTTCACATTGACTGGCCTGACAACCTTGTGCAATTCATTTGAACTTCTGAGCTATGCTTTCCTATGCTACTGAAATGGCAATCACAGTGCCTGCCCTGACTATCCCTAGGGCCTCATATTAAGGATCTGTTATGGACTGAACTGTGTCCCCCCAAAAATTCATAGGTTGAAGCTCTAACCCCTAAAGTGACTGTATTAAAAGATAGGGCCTTTAAGGAGGTAATTAAGGTTAAACAAAGTTCTAAGCAGGGCCCTAATCCCATAGGACTGATGTTCTTATAAAATGAGGAAGAAACACCAGAGAGCTCTCTGTGCACTCACAGGGGAAAGCCATGTGAGGACACAGAGAGAAGGTGGCCATCTGCAAGCCAGGAAAAGAAGACTCACCAGAAACCAATACTGACAGCACCTTGATCTTGGACTTCTAGTCTCCAGAACCATGAATTAACAAATTTCAGTTCAGTCATCCAGTCTGTGGTATTTTGTTATGGCAAGCAGACTACTACAGAGTCTGAAAAGATGAGGTCTGAGCATTCATATGGTGCTGGGGGCTGAGGCCAGGCTGTACAGGGACAAGGGGAAGGGGAGGGGGGAAAGCAGCACACACTGACCCTCCTTTGGAAGCGACATGTAGGAGTCCTGGAGCAGCCTGTGGAGGTAGCCCAGCAGAAAGAAATTGGTAGGATTGGGGGGTCAAGGTCCCTCCCACAAGTACTTATAAGAGATGTGCAGATTACCACTCCATGGGATATTTAAAAATAGTATTTACATTGGGCCAACATGAGGTTGAGCCATTTCTCAGGAGAAGAGGATCAAACCAAATTTAACACATTGTCACACTAGAAAAATAAATTTTCCTTGGGGCCACGGTGTTTTATTATGAAAACAGAATAAAAACTTCAAAAACAAAATGATCCTTTCTAATTTAATGAAAAAGTTCTTATTTTTTATTGTTTTCTGTGCATGAGTTCTATGCAACTTGAAAAATAGTTCTTGTGGCTCCCAAGGTGAAGAGACGTGTGAGTTAAATATGCTTCATAAGGCCCTGGGCTCAAAACTAGCATGAGTTAAATACAACTCACAAAGCAGTTAAGGTGTTAATAGTCCTTCCAAATTGGGTGTCCCCAGATTCTAAAAGCTGTGCATGGACCGGGCTTTCAAGTCTTTTGGAATGTGACTCTCTAGGATGCTGTGAGATGGGACCATTTGCTTTATGCAGGAAATATCCTGTTCTCTTAACATAAGCTGTTTTCACACCAAGGGCATTGCTCTAAAGCACAAAAACAATAAGATTTGTGGCTAAATTGACCAAACAGAGGACGGTAGATTGAGTTGCAGGATCTACGATCTTTCTGTTTCTCCATTCCTGGTTCCAATCTGTATTTAAAGTTCATGTTATTGCTGACTTTCTCCTCTTCCCCCCAAGTTGCATATATCATTGCAAAAATGAAGTCCAGACTGACGTACTGGGGAAAGATTGGATTTGAATTCCAGCTTGGTCACTAACATGCTGTGTGACCCTTGGCAGGTCATTCGCCCTACTGATTTTCAGTTTTCTTGCCTACTCCATGAGATGGATTGAACCCAGAGTCTGCAAATACGTGACATGTGTAAAACCATCCCTGCCTCCACCCTCCACACGCTTGGCAGACGTGAATCGCCAATTCTGGCTCTCTTTGCCACCGACCTCAGATACAGATTCACAACACACCACAGTGGATTGAATTTGGCACAAGGAATAAAATCTGTAACCTTTCCGGGTACTAGGTGATGGCTACATCCCTTCCAGTTCACATGTGCCCAGCTGCTGTGATGCTGATGCGGTAAAGCTATGCCATACACAGAGCAAAGGCTTGGGAAAGACAGAGGGTGCAAGGGGAAGGAAAACAGAAGAGGGAAAAACACAAGTATGAAGGATGACAAGGTAAACCCCTGCTTTTAAAAGCAGTAAAACAGGTCCTCTATGCCTCCTGTGCCTACCGAGTATACCCAGGGAGGATGCAGGCTCCTGAAGGAGTACGAGACCCAGAAGGCTGTGGATGCCACACAGAGTCCTAACAACCAGCTTTAGGGAAGGGGGTAAGAGAAGAGTAAGCTCTGATTTGTGTGGTATAAGTACTCCCAGCATCATCAATTTCTAGCTACCAATAAAAGGTCACTCCACAGAGTCAGAAAGAGAGGTACACTCTTGGCTCTCAGGGTCACGTGTGATCTGACTCCAACACACCACTGAGGGAGGGTAACACAGCTACTAGCTGAGTATCGTCTGTGTGCCACTCACCCTGAGTATTTTACATTATTATTTCATGTATATAAAAATTCCCTTCCTGTTTGTAAATGATGGGGCCTCAGGTTACATTCCCACTGCCTTCTACCATGCACATGTGAGTGCATTGGTATCACCAAAGTGGTGCTTGGCTCCGGGAACCAGAAGCCCAATGAGACACAAAGAACCCTGATCTGGCTGGTGGTACCACACCGAGAGGGGAAGGCCACTCGCTGGGGGACCCCACCCCCGAGGTCTTTCACATGGCCCATC
The DNA here is from genome assembly GCA_963574885.1 of Lepilemur ruficaudatus. Lineage (NCBI taxonomy): Eukaryota > Metazoa > Chordata > Mammalia > Primates > Lepilemuridae > Lepilemur > Lepilemur ruficaudatus. The sequence goes on from CAUYRT010068425.1 coordinate 13,117, forward strand.
ATCCCAGGATGGTTTCCTCCCTGGGTTTCGTGTAGTCAACACATGCTGGTGGGTCACTTCCTGTGTGTTAGGACTGAGCTGGACACAGGGGCTACACGCACACACACACACACACACACACAAACATACACAATCTAGCAGAGGAGACAGACATAAATATCACAGTGCAACAAGTGCACAATGGAGCCTGGTCTTCTTCTAGGTTCTATCACCTTTTTGGTGACTATTTATAAAGCATCCATGCTATGTTGTTTATTCAACAATCTTCTTGTCCCGCTACTCTAAGCCAAGCTCTCTGTTAAGTGTATGATGGTACCATAAATGAAGAATCCACATTTCTTCAGGGGATCAGAACTGACTTCTGGGTGGAGTCGGCTCACTGAGCAGGCTGAAAGGTCAGTAGTGGTGAAAGATCTGTAGAGAAGCCCTGGCTGACAACAGGAGCAGGGCATCCCTGCCCAGAGGTGACAAGTGCAGTCCCTAGGGTGGGTAGAAACATGGGCTGTGTGCAGAGCATGTGGTTCTGTTACATACTAGGGAGGAGAAGGTGAGTAACACACACCCCTGGCCTGGTGGAGCTCACAGTCTGCTGGGAGAGAGATTAGAGTTACATGCAGACCACCCACATCGAGAAAATGCTGTTCAAGTTCACACGCGCATGAGCATCTCTCTCCAGGGCTCTGCCTAGTTCTGCATAGAGAATAAAGACAGGGCTAACCTGATCCTGATATGAAGACATGTGCAGTCCTGCCAGGGAACCAGGACTTTTATAGGATACAACATGAAGCACGATGCATCTTTAAGGGCCAGGGATAAACTTCATGGGATTTCAGATTGGAAGACATTATTTCTGGATGAAGACCTCATCAGGAAAAAATACATGGAGGAGGTGATGGAGGGGTGAGGAACATCCCAGTAAATCCGGTTGACTCCAGCTGAGTACGGCCCATGGATGTCTTCCTCCAGCCAGCCTCTACTGAGCACCTACTGAGTTCCACACTGTGCCAGACCTCGAAGGAGATACAAAATCATCTCTTCCAGCCTCTCCCACCCTGTATTTGGGTAAAGGTGCTGACCATACACTTCAATCTGGGCAGTGAGCTCCCAAGAAGGGTGCAGCAGAGATGTCAGAAGTGTCTCTGACAGTAAGGATGGAGCTGTGAAAGGAACTAGGGAGCAGGCGCAGGAGGAGGAAGAGGGAAAGCAGGCTGATGAAATAACCACGGCGGGGCTTGAGGTTGCATACATATTCTCATTATACCAGAAGCAGGAAGACAATGTCTCCCCCAAGACAGTCAGCTAAATCCATTACTTAAATGAAAAAAGAGGCATAAAAATAAATCTCTTAGAACTTACATGGATATGGGTGATTGTTTCCTCAAAACATGAGGAGGCTGTTGCCCTTGCACAAATAATGTCCCATTGTAGGGACAGCGGCTTATAACTAGACCCCACACTGAGCTCTCCAGCATGCCCCTGCCCGCTCTGAGCATCCCATCTAACCATCTAGGCATGTTCTTCCTGTGGAACCCTTTAATCAACAATTGCGTGACAAAGGGCTGCTATGCTGTCAGTCCCATAAGCAGCTTCCTGGGAAAGCTCCTTCTATAATTCATGTCCAGACCTAACAGAACTTTAGTGAACTGAATTCTATTAAGTCTGTGGCTGTCATGGCTGAAAGAAACTTAAGGAGAAAAAGAAAGAATAAGTTAATGTTTCAGTAACCTCAGAGAGGATCTCTTTAAACCTCTCTCCAGAAGTCTCTGCCTTTGTTTTCCCACAGTGGTGCAAGGAATGCAGAGACCTGCAGCTGGCCTTCCTAGGGAACAAGAGCATTAGACCCTGGGCTATGAAAAAAGAAATAACAACAATAGTTAACGCTCTGAGCACTCAACACAACCCTAGGAGTTAGGTGTACTACTGTCATCCCATTTTACAGATGAGGCTCTGAGGCCCAGCGAGGCCGATTGACTTGCCTGTGTCACACTATACTGGAAGTGGTGGAGCTGATCCCTAACCCAGGCATCCAGTGATGCTCCTCTACGTGCCCTGGAGGGGATCAGACCATCCCCATTCTCCGACCCTGCACCTCAGTTCTGCTTAAGGGCTAAGAGTCAGACACGTCTAAGCCCAAATTGTGGGTCTGCCTTATTAGCTGTATGAACTTGAGCCCCAGATTCCTACTCTGGGAAATAGGACTAATACTGATATCATAGGATTTATGTGAGAATTACATGCAAGTGAATTAATTCACTTAACAGTGCCTAGCAACAAGGAAGTTTTCAGTGTAGGAAATATTAGCAGCAGTTGTGCTTCAGAATCACAGAATGTCAGGTCTTAGAAACTCTCTAATCCAATCTGGAATGAATGAATGAGTAAATGAATGGTCTGGCCTCAGTGTAACATCTAGTGTCTGGTATGCTGCAGGCTACTAGTGGAGAAGGATACAAATCTAGAGTGTTTTGCAAGGTATGTCTGGAACCTCAGATATTCCTAGTGCAGCAGTCTAAATTGGGTTTAAATCATACTTCTATCACTTAATAATTGTGTGACATTGGATAAGTTACTTAGGCTTTCATAGCCTTTGCTTTCTTCTCCTCCAATGGGGATAATAATAACCAACTTACAGGGTCATGAGGACAAGAGTAAAAACTAGACAAAGACTTAGCACGGTACCTGGCATTTCTTCATAGAATCACTACTAACATTAATTTATTTAAAAATAAGGGGGGCAGGGCTGTTCATTAAAGTCTTTGAGTGACCCCACTATTCCTGGTCCACCACACGTTTCCTTTAGACAGTTCTGTTTAAAATCTGCTTGCTGCAACCGGGAAGGTGAGGGAGGCACTGGGTATCCATGCTGGGTCCCTTCTTCCCCTGGCCCCTCTCGGAGGGAGGAAAGGTCCTTGCTTGGAACACTTCTGCTGTTAGGTTGTAGAAAGGGCTCTCTATGGGATGCACAGAGAGGCCACTCAGGGTTGCCTGGAATCAACTGCTTTAATGAATAATATTAAGGCGGTAGTGACCTCATTAATGCATGAAATAAGGATGTAATTAAAGATCCAGGAAACAGGGAACGGGAGGGGGTTACAGATGCCTCCTCCCACCTCCTGTCCACATCCCCTCCAACTTCTGTTTCCTGATGTAATCCTGAAACACTCTGTCCCAAGACTGAGCCTTCAGAGCTTCCAAACACACTCTTTCTCTGGGCTTTGTATTTAAACACTTTAAAGAGTATACACAAACATTGAGCTACCAGCCTATTCTCAAAGTATCATCAAGAATTTGAAAAGAGGCAAATAGCTTCCATCACATTTCCCAGGGAAGAAAGAGAAACTCAGCCCGGAAGCATGTGGATTGGGCCACACAGCCAATGGCACTGGCGACTCTGGGCAGACCCTATCTCCTCTGGGTCAGAGGCAGTGGTGGAAACCTGTGACTAATTTCTTCAACAAGTGTATATTGTGAACCTGCTGTGGTTACTATAGATTCTTTGAGAAGATAAATAAATCTTAACACACAGCCCACAAAACGAGACAAATCCACACAAAGCATTAAGTAACAGATTCATGCATTCGGGCAAGCAGGAGTAACCGGGGCATTTGCAGACAGAGGTTCCCCTCGGTGGTGGCTGGGTGGTTCTGAGCAAGACTCTTCCTTTCTCTAAACCTGTTTTCTCCTCTGTAGAAGAGATAAAAATAATCCGCACTGTCATGGCATTGTTGCATCAATAAGATAGTAACAAACAGCTTTGTAAACAATGACCCTCTAATACAATATGGGCCATTGTTGCCAGTGAATGCCTACTTTGCACACAGCAACATGCTCAGCAGGGAGGGATGCAAGATTCATCAAGAAAGCCTATTCTAAAAGTGATTACTAATTACACCCCAATAAAAAGCCTTCACAAGAGAGCAGGTACCAGAGGAAAGATGCCGTCAGTAGCATCTCTGAGTTCCAAAAAGGGAGGCTGACAAGTGTTGGGAGGGAAAGCCTGGCTGCAGGGTCGGTCCCCTGGGTTTGTGGACTCCCCGCACCACCTGGCTCTGAGACCTTGAGCAATTGGCTGTGCCTCTCTGTGCCTCTGACTTCTCATCTGTAAAATTAGGGGGTTGGATTTAATTATCTGCACAGCTCCTCCCAGCCTGACAGGCTGTGATGTATGGTCTATGAGGGGCTGGGCCTTGAAAGCTGAATCAGATTTCAAGGAAGGAGTGGGAGCTCATGAATAAAGGCACAGAGGCAGAGACAGGAATATGCAAGAGAGAGGGAGTAATAAAAAGAGCTGACATTTATTGAGTGCCTACTTTGGGCCCTGTTTTAGGTGTTTTATGTGTATTAACTCGTTACATCCTCACAACAACCCTATGAGGTAGAACAATGATCCTTTCTCTTTCACAGGGGACAAGACAGAGGCACAGGGAGGTTAAGTATTAACTTGCTCAAGGTCACACAGCTCAGTAGGGAACAGGGCTTGGGATTTTAGCCCAGGCAGTGAGATGGCAGAGCCTACATACTTAACACCAGACCACAACACAACACTGCCGCTCATTGTTCTACTCCGGGACCAATTGTCAATCGGGTGGGAGTTCAAAGTTTATGTAACAGGGAGGTGGGGTATGTCACACTAAGGGGGTGACTTGCATTCTAATCTTAATCCCTTCAGTGATTTCTCTGCTATAATCCGATAGCTCAGCTTTTCTGAATCTCAGGTTTAAATAAGATAAACTATAATCACACCACATGGGTGTGGTAGGGGACGAGACAAAAGTGGAACGAGCAACATGACTACACGATGGTATCTATCCTATTGGCCTTCTCTGCCACTCTGAGCCACAGGCTGGGCCACAGCCTTCTGCCACTTGTCTGTCCAGCCAACCACTCCTTCCTGGCTGGACTATCAAGGCTGGACAAACTAAAATGTCCATACTGGAGATTCAGAGCAGAAAGGATACTCAGAGATCATCAAGCCAAATGCTTCTCCACGAACATTTTACTGACTTAGAAACACCAGTCCAGGAAACTAACTTGACTTTCCCAAAGATTGATTGATTCATTCATTCATACTAAGCATCTCCTCTGTATTGTTCAAGCCATATAGATATGGGGCTGGGCTAAACAAACACAGATTGAACAAAAGTAATAAAGAGAAAAGAGTCCCTTGATGGGGAAATGGAGGGAATTCTGGAAACTTAGAGCTAGAGAACTTGACTTAAGCCTGGGGACTGGAGGATGCCTTCTATAGAAGCTGTTTGAGCTAAGCTCTTAAGGCTGGATTATCTCATTAGAGAGAAAGCAAGGAATGAAACCAAAAACCAGGCGCTCACAGCCAGTGCTCCTCAGTCTTTATGTTAGAATATTAATAGTATATTTCCTCCTTCCATCCATCGTTTCTCTACAGAGAACAAAGTGCATTACAGATACCCTCTTGGCTCGCCAAACTCTGCGATGCGAGAGGCAGGGAGTCAGACTTATTATTCCTCTTATTATCTCCTATTACTGTTTGTTTCCATTTTTCCCAGGGTTTTGAATTTATAAAATTGACAGGAGTTTTGATGTGACCTGGATTACACAAACACCTGCGTGGATGTCACTGCTGTTTTCTCTCTCTAAGAGAAATGACTGCGAGTGTGTGTGTTTGAACCAATTTGGTCATTATACCATTTGAGTTTTTCCCTTTTCCATGGCCTATTTTTAGATTTCTTCTTCCATTTCCCGAGCTCTATTAGAATAAGGTTTTCATTTTAATCACGCTCTCTGGGCAGGCCAAATTTAGGCATAATGAAAACAAAAAGTGTTATGCAGAATGAGACGTTAGAGGAAGCCCGGCTCCGCACGTGCACTGCATGCCCAAAACGTGCTGGCCGGGAGCAGCGTGCAGGTTTTCCACGCTGGCCCGGCTCCGGAGCCTGAACGCGCAGCGCCTGCTGTTCTCCCCCAAAGCAAAACAGCCCATTAGAGCTCCAAGAATATGCCATTGCATAAGCAAGGCAGCACCGAACTTCTCTGGCCCCAGTGCCTCCAGCAGCTCAGCAGCAAATATAGGAGATGGTAGTGCCTGACCCAGCAGGGGGTGGCCCTGGTCACAGCTTCTGCAAAGGAAGATGAGACTGGTTGGGCTCCGGCCCCCCGGGGAGAGGGGGTGGGATGGGAGGCAGAGATGTTCATAGTAATATCCCAGACCAAGTGAATCAGAATCTCTAGGGGTGAAACGTGAGCAGAAGGTGGTTTGCTATTTCCTTACTGTCACCTCCTCCACTCCATCACCGCCTGGGATGGAGAACTGCTGCCCCCAGGAAAGCAATATGGGGGAAGGGAAAGGACATCTTGTCACTGGAAGTGTAGTTCCTGCCTCCCTCACCCCACCCCAAATCAGGATCATCAGGGAACCCATCGAGAATGAGGAATCTCAGCCCCAACCGGAATTTACGGAATCACAATCTGCACTTTTAATAGGTTCCCCCAGATGCCAGGAGATTCATATTCATATCACAAATAGGGAAACATTGTTGTATTCCCATTTCTTCATCCAGGGCTGTGTGTAAAGCCACTAAAATGTATGCTTAAGAGCCCAGACTCTACAGTCAGCATGGTCTGGGTCAAAACTTTGCTCTGCTGCTGATCTGACATTGGCTATGTGACATAGCCTCTTCCTCACTCAGTCTCCTCATCTGCTGAGTGAATTGTAGCACTCACTTCACAGGATTCTTGTGTGAAGGAAAGTGGTTAATATTGCTCAAAACAGTGCCTGGCTCATGATGCATGTTCTCTGAGTGCTATTAAGTGCCACCATGAAAGGGATGAGTGGGTGAAGCCCTAGACTCCTGCTCACCCATGCATTTTCTCTCCTGACTGTACCACTCATTATGCAGAGCAAACTTCACTGCCATAAAAAGCTGTTTACCAAATTGATCTCACCAATGAATGGAAATACATTTATGCCAGGGAATTAGGAAAGGGTTAAAACAAGTAAACTCAGAGCTTTGCATGGGCTTTTTTTGTTTATTTGTTTTGGTTTGCTTTTTTTTCTTTTTGCTAACAAGACTTTTTTCTGAAAGGCTTAGCTCCTGTGCTAGACTTCCACAGTCAGCAGGCCAGGGAGAAATGTTACCAGAGGTGACTGCTTGCCTTACACCATCCATACTCCCTGATCCATGATCCTATGTCGGTGGACCAGAAGGAAATGTGTCTTCCTTGAGGTTAGGCCCAATGCAGGGAAGGCAATTCTAGCATCCATATTCACTTGGCATGAGCATGGAAATCATCCATCCCTAAGACTGGGGTGGATGGGTAACAGACTGTGATGGCTTTCAAATATGTCTGCAAATCCTCTGATATTCCTCTCTTCAAGAGATGGAGCTTAATTCACCTCTCTGTGAAAGTTAGCAGGACTTAGTGACCATCTTCTAAAGAATAAAATATAATGGCAGTGTAAGTATGTGACTTGTGGGACTAGGCCATAGAAGGCATTGCAGCTTGCTCCTTGTCCTCTCTTACAGCTGCTCAAAGGGAACCTGGCTAACACGTCGTGAGCTCAGTCGGGCAGCCTTATGGAGAGGCCCACACAGTGACGAGCTGTGAGCCTTCAGTCAGTGAGCCTTCACGGGAGCAGATCCTCCAGCTCCAGGTGAGCTCTCAGATGACCACAGCCCTGATCAACAGTGTGACCACAACCTCAGGAAAGACCCTGAACCAGAGCCACTCAGTGAAGTAGCTCCTGGCTGCCTGACCTACTGAAATTGTATGATAACTGTTGTTGCAATTGCAAGCCACTGCGTTTTGGGAAAATTTGTTATGCAGCAGTAGATAACTAATACATGGGCCTTATAAACATCAAATAGATGTCTTCTGAGAGCCTGGGTAGTGTGGAGAAATGAAAGACAACAGAGTCCAGATGAGAAAGAAGCAGGTCCCACACCATGACAGAAGATGAGGACTCCTGAAATCCTTCTCTTCTTAGCACTCTTACAGGGCACAGCCTTTGGAGCCTGGAAGTGCTACGTTTGACCATGGCATTGCCATTGACTGGTTTTGTGACCATGGTTGAGGCCCTAAACTGACTTCCTTTCAGAAGAACAGAAGTGATATGGTGTTGGAGAACTAACACAGCACTTGCCAAATGGGATTCAGAGGGTCAGAGCTACTCCTCCTAATGTATTTTCTTCTTTCTGTTCCTAACGCTCAGAGCACCCACAGCCTTTAACCTCAGCACACTTGCCTTGGGGACACATGCTGCTCTCAGAGGCCAGAGGTGGGAGTAGTGAGCCTGTATGGAAATAGAGAAGGGGATGGCATGTCTGTTCTGTCTGGAGGCTGCCTGGGCAGAGGAGCTGTTTGGCTGAAGCCTCTGCCAGAGGCTTAGATCCAGCGTGCTGCTAAACCCAGCATCACTGTGGCACTTGGGGAGGTGGCACTACGTGGAATCCACCTTCGGTTCTTCTGCCTACTGTTGCCAGTGTAAGAAGAGGGAGGTTGTGAGAAAAATGGTGGATACCCCCCCAACCCCATCAGTTTCCCACCCTCAGCGTAAAGGTGTCTAGGGTGCTGGTCCTCTGAGTCACAGAGAAGGCCTCTTCTCTCCCAGTGTCTAGTTTGATTTCAGTCTCCTCTGTGTTCTCTGAACCTGCCTGGCTCCCCCCCACCCCTCAAGGATCTACCTATTAGGAAGGCCCTGTAGACATGAACACTAATATTGATAAATTTCTCTTGCATAGAGGATCAAAATTAAGAGCACCTGAATTTGAGGGCCAAGAGGCTCTCACCTCCAGTGGTAAGATCTGATCCCCGAGACTCAATCCTGCTGCTCTGAGAGGTCCAAGACCAACCCCCAGAAATGAGAATGACAAGGAGGCCGGCGCCATCCGCAGCCCCGGCCCTCTCTCCCTGATGAAGTACATCTGGAAGGGTCTGGGGCACTCGATTATTCCAGACCGCTCGGCTCCTGACATCTTCCTGACTGTAATTGGAAGTCCTCTGGAATGCATTTCACAAATTGAATTGTCCCGGCCTCCCTCTGCTGTTCCCATTCCTCAGGCCTGGGGGAAGAGAAGGGAAACTCGGTCTCCTGCCTGCCTGCCATGATTAAGTGGGAAATCAATCTTGTCTGAACTGCCCTTCCCACTGTCGCCTTCCTGGGGATAAGCACAGATGGGGGGCTGGGGCTGAAGGACCACTCCCAGGTGGCTTCCCCATGCATTGCCTGGACACTCATTGTGGGCTGGGAGGAAGTAAAAGCTCAGGCCCTGTTTACTAGCTTCTAAACCTGAAATCAGGCCGTCTTCTGCAGAAAGGGATAACAAGGACGCCTGGAATGTACATTGTCCTCCCCCCCCACAGGAGTCCAAAGGATTTTATGCACATTTCTCCAATGATCCAGTAAAGTTAGCTCCTAGGCCCCCACCCTTCTGAAGCAGCCAAGGGAGGAGCCAAAGCACAGAATGGGGAAGGATTCAAGGTCCCCTGCTCACCCCACTAGGGGAGATCTGGAATTCAAAGGCCTTGGCCCCCAAAACTGATGGGTCTTGAACCACTACCTAGTATCTGCTGGGTTCACAGGACCAGGCTAGGGAACTAAAGCCCCAGGGTAATTGGGCAGAGAGGAGACAAAGGAAGAACCAGCTCTCAGCTTGGAAGAGGGCGGAGGAAATGTGAAACTTGTGTGGCCAAGTCTGACTTCTGCCCATTTGTGGGGGGCATCATCGTGTGGAGTCGGAAGCCACGTGCTTGTTGGCACATGGCAGTGGCTATGACTGAGTGGCTGGTGCACAGCCCTGCTCTCCAGGCCCTGGGTCGCTTGTAAAATCTGACCTAAAGCACGTCCCTCTGCCTCTCTGAGCCTCAGTGAGATCCCTCGCTTACAAAATGACAAAAAGGTTCCATATCTAAAGTTCTAGGAGTCAACAAACATGAAATCTTTGGGGATACAGCAAGGGATACAGGAGAATTATTGGAATAGGCATTGGGGGAGCTAGATTCTAATCCTAGTCCATTTGCCGGCTGTGTGATGTTGGGTGAGTCACTTGACTTCTTAGAGCCTTGGTTTCCTCACCTATGAAATGAGGCTGTTGGTTATATTCTCCACAAGGTGTCTCCCAGTTCTGGCCTCTAACTCTGAATTCAGTGATTCTATGTGGAAGGAGCTATGCTGGAAAGAAGCTGTTCCAGATGTTGGCTCCATCTCATCTGTCCATCCATGTTCATCACATATGTACCCAGTGCCTGGTACATGATCAAGTGCTCTGTTAGCTGCTGGGGCACAGCAACAAGCAAGATGGGCGTGGTTTGGTATATGTCCTGGTAAATTACAGTCAAGGAGGAGAGGCAGAGAAGTAAATAAGTATCATGAAGTGTGTGTAAAGACCCAGAAGGTTGAGAGACCTTGGTGCATTCAAGGAATGGACCATGGCATGGAAGGCAGGGAGTGCTGGCAGTTGAGGTTGGAGGGTAGGCAGGAGGCAGATCTGAAGGGCTTGAAACACCAGCTTAAGAATAATGTTTTCTAAAGGAATTGTAGAAGAAATCATTGAGTGATTTTAGGCATAGTTATAATGTAATTAGGTTTCTGTCTTAAAAAGATCATTTTTTGTTAAAAATTAAAAAATCATTGTTATATACCAGGGATTGGACAGATGAAGATAAAGGAAACCAGCCAAGAGGCCAGTGAAGTGGTCCAGGCAGGAGATGATCTGAACTTGGACTGGGATGGAGGTAGAAAAACATTGACATATTTGGGAAATATTGAGAAGTTAGAATTGAAACAACAAAAAGAGTAATTGGATGTCCAGGTGGTAGGGGTTAGAAGAGAGTGATTATGGAAAGATGCTATGGAGGCCATGGAATCGTGACTGAGGGTGCCTGGTAACCCGTGGCTTGGTCTTGTGATTCACTGAATGCTAAAGCAAATGAGAAGTTTTCCCTACACAACTGCTCTCCTGGGGCCCTTTCAGGTGAGAGGTGCCCACCTGTGACTGTCCTGCCCTGTGGGGTCCCCACCTTCCCCTAGCAGCTCTGTCATGGCCTGTAGCTCTGTAGGAAGAGCATACAGATCATAGTTCTGAAATCCCCATAAAGCCAGCCTCTCCTTCTGGGGTAGTAGAAATCCAACAGAAAAAGCCCAAACTGTTTAATATTAGAGAAGAAGAAAGAGCGCTTATGATTTCATGAGGGTTTTTTTGGTGTGAAAAATCAAGCAAAAACAGGAAATATGTCTGTAGATTTTGGCATTTGGGCTTCATCTATCATTGGCTTTGATATAGCGCCATGACAAAATTCTCCAATGAGAATCATCAAAATATACTGAATTACTACAGACAGCCTCTCCAGTTGATTTAAAAAAGACAATCTTGGGTTTTTACCAGTCTCTCTCTCTCTCATTCTCTCTTTCTGTCTCTTTATGTGTCAGGGTTTAGCATTCACATACTCAGTCAGTCTTATACAAGCCTCATGAAATATTAAAATGTTTATGCAACCCTTTCTGTGCTTGAAGCAGCAGCAAATGTTCCTGGTGTGCAAGGAATGAGGAGAATAATGTTCTTACACTTCTCAGGAGAAAGTCCAATGTCAGAGCAATGCCTGCCTTGCTCTCCATGATTAATCGGAGCAATAAATCAGATCTCACTCTCCCCGGCTATCTGCCACCCATCCTTGGGACCCCCAAGCACTGGCTGAGGACTAAAAAGAGGACATCATTTGATTTCTTTGCCGTAAGGAACAAAAATTGGTCTGGCATTCAAAATGCTTTTACCTAAGCTCATGGTTGCAATTCTACAAGTACCTGCCATGCTAGTATTAGTCAGATGTCAAACTTTCAACCCATTTAAGGAAGCATGCTGATGGGGCCACATTTCAGAAAGGTTTGACTTCAGCTGCTATCCCCCTAGAGGAGATTGATTTCCAGATATATGAACCCTAATCCAAGCGTTATAGACTAACAGAGAAATCAGTCTCAATCCAGTATCTTTCAACTAATGATCATAAGATATTTGATGGAGAAAATATTGCTAGAGGAAAAAGAGGCTTAGAGACATCAAGTAAAGGTCTTACAACAACACACACTTCAGAGGCACCTTTGGATTCAGAACTTTCCAAACCCAGAAAAAGTAAAATATCAGAGCTAGAAGGGAAGGCCTTCAAGATTATTTCATATGTGAGGACTCAAGGTCCAGAGAGGCTGAGGAATTTGTTCAAGATCCTTAATTTGTGGTCCACATTCTAATGTAATACCCCATTGACCTTCAAAGGAGCCAAACATGTTCAACAAGAAATACACTGGATTTCTGTAGCTCTCCATAATGATGTGGTGTTTTTTTAAATGTACAGGTCTTCTCTGCTTATGAGCTACTACCAAATGATGAGTTATTTGCAGAGCTTACATATTAAAGATGCTGTATGGTTATTATTTCTCCTACTTATTCTAATCTGCTTAGTGAGTTCTGCTGACCAAGAGCAGGGTCAGGGACCTAATCGATAGGCTCAAATGCTATATGAGGTGATTTATTTATTTCTACTGGTTCTGCAGCCCAAGAAAGGGACCTCAAATGAAGTATGAAGACGGTTAAATGAATGCACCTCTATTATTGGGGCCTTCTGGACCTGGGCCTACAGATTCTGTTGTCCCTCCCAAAGCCAGAGAGCAGAGTGGGAAGCAGTCCAGGTGGTCATTCTTAAAAGCAGAAGGAGCACACCATTTATCTCAGTACTACTGCATGGCGCCTAAGATTACCACCACGCAAGTTTGTATATGCTTTAGGCTTATCCCATGAGATATTTAGAGGACCAGTTTAGAATCAGACTGAAAGGTCTGCATTAGTATGAATGAGGTAGGTCCACTACTAAGATGATTTCCACCTAAGAAGGGAAGTACCTTATTCATCAGATTAATTCTCAGTGAACAGTGAACCTATTCTAATATTACTGAATTCTGCTATTAGAAAAATCCCAGGGAATCAGTTCAAGACTATCCCAGATTCCCTGAAACCTACTGCTCCAAGCCAGGGGTGGATGTATCTACTGCTCAGTCTGGCATGGCCCTAATGTTTGAGCCTCTGTCCCCACTGGACTTTGATTTCTCTTTTCAGTAGCTACAGTCTCAGCAAATGCTCTGGGCTGATGGAAGCACAGAAGCTGTCAGCCTCTGGGTGAGGATTTGCAATTTCCATTAAGTTGATGCCATAATGTACTGTCTCTCCCAGTGTTTTGCTTTCCAATCTGGGCATCCTTCATCACTCCCTTGGCAAACCAAAGTGGCATCAAGCCACTGGCTGCCGAGAAGTTTAACGTTGGCCTGGCTTTGGCTTGCTGAAGACAGAGTGTTTGTGTAGCCTATCAGCCCTCAATTCAACGCACAGTGGATGTTTAGTGGGGCTCTTGGCTATAAATATCTTTAGAAAAACTTATTTTCAATTACTTCTTTTAACTCTGTGAACAAATACATGCTCTGTCCTTCACAAAGACACCAACAGCAAAGAGTTCTCTCCCCTTTCAACTGAATTAATCATTGCAGGGGAAAAACTATTTCCAATCTTCAGAAAGCAGTATTGTTGCTAATGCAGTCTAGGAGAAAAATCACTGGTCAGTGTTCAGGACCTGGGCATAGCCCAATATTCCTAACTGGTGGTCATTATCTTCCTAGCCCCAGGATGTGGGAAGACCCCACCAGGGAAGCAGATACAGGGCTTTCAAAAGAGACTTCAGGTAGGACGAGCCCTCTTGATGTAAGGGCTTCTTCAGTCCCATCCCAGGTCTCCTAAGACCATTGCTATTCTGGTAATCCAGTGCCTGACAGTGGCACGCAGGAGCTAGTTGGAAATGCAGAGTGTCAGGCCTCACTCCTGATCTCTTGAAGAAGAATCTGGTTTTCACTACATCCCCATGTGATCTGTATGCTTTTTAGGTTTTGAGAAGCATGCTTTAGATCTTCTTTCTCCCATGGCCTTGGGCACGACGATGTCACCAGGCTGAGCTCCTAGCTCCTGATCAGCTCCTCTCCTGTTCTTACTGATTGCTCTGTGTCCTATCCTGACCCAGCTCCAACACTGTTGACTCAAATCAGTCTATATATTTAATAGTTTGTCTTCTTATTCCACCATCATTCTAATTTATAGCTATTATGACACAAGCCCCCAAATGCAATGCCTTCTCAAGGCTCAACACCTAAGAGTTAGCCTTGGGAGTTGATAAAAATCACTTAACTTGTCTAGGCTATAGTTTCTCCAGATGCTAAATGACAATATACGTATGTGTCACTCTCTATGGGACACACATGCCAGGAGGACAAATGAGGTCATTCATATTTAATAGCACTCATTATTATACAGTGAGTGCAAGACATTATTTGTGAGCATCTGTCTGGGTTAATGGCCGATATTTCCTGAATAGGCTAACCATTTTCACCGCATGCTTAATTCTGAGAATGTTAGAAAAGTTGGGGTTTCACAATGCTCTCCAACTGGGTAAGGTCTTATCATTCAAAGATTTCAAGGTACTTAACAAGCTTTATGAAGAACCTCTAGCAATAGGAAAGGATGGGTCTTTGCCATGACACTGGGAGATGAGGTCTCCTGTCTACACTGTCATCTCAATGGAAAAGAAAAAACAAGGGACAGTTAGGTAGGGCATCCTGGTCAGCATCCTGAATAGGCTGGTTTGGAATTCAGGATGTCCAGAGACCAATTCCACAGGACTTTGGACTAACCATAGGAAAGCAAAGGATGGAGGACCCAGAAAGCACAAATATGGGGCAAGTGGGCAGCAATTTCAGAAAGCCAGGAGTGAGTGGGGTCCCATCACATAGGTCCCTGGCAGGAGGTGTCATGAGCAGAGGGATGTCCGAGAAGGAGAAGCAGAGCCTGATGTGTCAGAACAAGAACACCAAAGTGAAGTGAAGAGGAAGGGGTAGATTTCTCAAAGGGACAAACCACAAACAACAACCAACAAACAAGCCCATGATGGGTTATCTTTGGGCTGGGGCAGATCTGTGGATGCACATGAAAGTGAGTGCATGTGCACAACAGGGCTACATGAATGCCCTAGCTTTCTCCATCATGTCTCTTCACACTATACGTGAGGGCATTTTCCCCAGAGAGCTAAAGTTTCTGAGTGCAGCTAGCGGGAGCCAATAGGAAAGCCACGCCTTTGCTTCTCTAGCACATGGGGCCAGCCACAGTCCATTGAGTATTCTTCCTAATATTCGCCCATCCACTCATGGATCCCTCCAGCCTGCAAATACTTATGGAGCACCCACTGTGTGCCAGGCTCTGAGTGACACAGCACCTACCCTCATGGATCTCAAAGTCTAGTGGACATGAATCAAGTAAGCATAGAAATAAATGTAAAATTGTCACTACTGTTACCATGAAAACATGAAAGAGAATTTGATGATATTACAAGATCAGGAGGGGCTTGCTTCCTGAGAAAGCAGCAGCTGAGCTGAGCTCTGAAGGATGTGCAAGCATTGCCCTGAGAAAGAGGGGTGGGATGAGCACATTCACAGAGGCGGGGGGTGGCGAGGAAGAGGGCCAAGGGAAGGCCAGTGTGGCTGGGTGAGGATCTCAGGGAGCACTTGAGGCAGGGAGGTGGAATCACACTCAGACAGAGAGGGCTGTTAGAGGACAAGATCTCCAGATTCTTTTTTTTTTCTTTTAATTTCTTTTTTTTTTTTTAATTTCAGCATATTATGGGGGCACAAATGTTAAGATTACGTACATTGCCCTTGCCCCCCTCCCCCCTCCAGTCAGAGAAGATCTCCAGATTCTAGCCACTTAGAGTACTTGTGCCCAGAAACCCAGTGAACACCACACCCCTATTCTCCTCTCCTCTGTCAGAACCTCTAGAGATATTGGGCAGAAAGAATGATGAAAAGGCAGCTCTGCCCTGCATCCTTATGTCTACATCTTCCTCCACCACCCTGCACAGCACCTGTGTGAGGACCAAGTCCACATCAATAAGGTGGCAGCTCCAGGCTTGGTTGGCCCTGAACCTGGAAGAAAGGAAGCCTGGCTGTCTTCACGTCATCAGGTCCACCTTTGGACATAACAGTCTCTCATGCTCTATGGCACGAATTTTCACAGGTTGGGTTAAAAAATTCAGAGTTATTTATTTTCCATATTCTGAGCTCTCTAAAACAGACAGAAGTTAAACATTATGAAAGAATCCAATAGCAAGCATGGTTCAGTATGCAGAATCATAGTTGTCTTTTATTGAGCAGTTACTAGGTGCCAGGTGCTGTGCAGGTGCTTCCCATGTATTGTTTCATTCGATCTTCATAATTAATACTGCGTGTTCTGGGCATTTCATCCCCATTTTATAATGAGAAAACTGAGACCCAAAGATGTAGAATTTAGTCAAGGTGACACAGTCAGTAAGTGGTGGATTTGGGATTACAGCCCAGGTCTACCCTGTATCTCCTTGAATAGCATGTCGAGCACGCAGCACCTCCTTTCCTGAAAAATTACAAACGCAACTCACAGCCTCCAGCTCAGACAGTTTTGATGCCATTGTCCTTGGAAGTTTAATTACATGATTACTCAAGACCCCTTATAGACTTAGTCATTAGCAATATCAACTGCACTCCCCAGTCCAGTCCAGCCCTCATTTTCTCAAGCCAGGAAGCACAATTTAATCCTGTAAAATCAATAGGACACATGATCAGGCAGATAAAATGGGGGCATGTATATTAAAGCACTTTGTAAACTGCAAAGGACTATACAGACGTTTGACATATTATTAAAATCATCCTAAGATACAAATCAAGAGTGTGAGCTGACAAAACACTAGTGACATTAGGTAATGTGCCCTGCAAGGCCACACATCTGGTAAGGTCAAAACAACTGACCTCTCAGCCAAGGCTGTTTGGGGAGAATGTGAGTAGAATGCTTCTTTCTTCCTGGAAGCTCCTAATCACACAGTATGTTTGTTGTTTACATGGTACTCACCCAATTAGTGAAAAAGTGAAAAATTCAGCTGAGTTAGCCAGGTTTTGTGGGCTTGACACAATGCCAGACAGTCAGTCTCATCAATTTTCTCAACTGAGTTGACAGGTTATTTTGGTAAATGGATTGACAGAGCTGGAGGCAGAAAATTCTAGAGGAAGAATAAACTCTTAACAATCAGGGCAATGCTAGCATGTGGACATTAGATAGGGTGGGAGTGGGCAATGAAGACTTTCCAAAGTTCACAGAGAAGTTTGTTCAGACGGCAGATATAATGCCAATATAACAGACATTCTGTCAGGTTGAAAATCAAGATGAAGAATTGAGATCACAACAGGAAATATTTCCTCCAGAAACACAACAAATAAAAGGACTGTGAGTATAGGGAGGGGAGATCACAAAAACAAGAGGAAAAAAATGTGGGGTATGATGCTATGCTCCCTAATTGGCAGTTGGTCCCAAACCACTTTCCTAAAGCTTCTTGAGAAGTTGTTCCGTATTACTCACACCAGAACACATAAAGACCAGAGTTTCCTGATCTGCCTTCAGCATGAACGGTACCATCACTTGCTGCAAAAGCAGCACACACCTTCACTGCAAATTGTGGCAGGCGAAATTCCATTTGCTTTACCTTTCAAAAGAGCACAAAGGCAGTGTAACTCATTCAGCTCTCTCAGCAAAGAAAACCGCCCTATTAGACAAGCTCCCCAAAGCCTTGCAATCTAAGCCAAATAAGGAGGCGACCGTCACTCATGCTGGGCTGGGGAGTGGATAAATCAAGTGGCAACAAAGAAACAAGCAATTGTGACCCATGTCTTTCTGTGTAGCAAAAGGGTCTGAGTATCCTGCTGGCAGCTAGCAAATAATAAATAAAAAGAGTTGAAGGCAAATTTTGAAGCTGTTTTCTGCTCCAAGTTGATGCAGAGGCTGAGAAAGTAGAAGCAAATGAAAAACTTTGGGGGTAAAATTCAGCCGTCATACTACAGACTTTATATTGACAGTTAAGACATAACAACATAAGGGAGAAAAGGCCTTTCCATCTGAGAATGCTGTGACCACCAGCATTTCCATCCTCAAATAAACTTATAGTGCATTTATTCCATGTCATTCTTACAGGATACAAGGAATTATGGGTCTTCCCATTGTATAGAATGGAAAATGAAGGTATGGAGCATTTTCTTCCTCCCTTTTGATCACAGCCATATTCCATGCTGGTGCTTCATCTAGATCCCCTTGTATCATCTTCTGCTAATTCTGCATGCACCATGCTCCCCTCCCCAAACCAGGCTGTGTGTGGACATAAGAAAGCCCACTCTCTTGCATTGAGCTGGGACAACACTAAGACACCACTTACATTCCAGAGTTCCCTTGCAAGATTGGGCTACAGTAAACCATCTGAGGGAATTTTGCCTGGGATCACACCTTAACATAGCTTCTTCCCTTCCCTGTCCTGCTTCCTGTACTCCCTTAGCCCCTGTACTCCCGGTATCCCCTGGGAGTACTTCTTTAATAAGCCACTTGTAAACTAATTCTCATCTCAGGGTCTGCCACTGGGGAACCAACCTAAGGCAATCAACTTTTGTCAAGATTAGCCATATCATTCAGGATAAACTAAGTCATTATGTGAAAACAAACAACCTACAGAATCTCAGTGGTCTGAAACAACAGAGGACTACTTCTCATTCATACTACATATCCATTAAAAGTTGAAGGGGGAATCTCTGCTTACTTTGGTCACTCAGAGAACCAGGCTGAAGGAGTCACCATCTTGAACATTGCCCATCACCAAGACAGGAGGAAAAGAGAGCCTAGAATGCTCATGCCAGCAATAAGTGTTCAGCGGGAATTGACACACACCACTTCTGCTCACAACTCACTGGCTAGAAGTAGTTTTATGGCCCCATCCAATAAGAAAAGGGTCCCACTCAACTATAAGGAAGTGTAATACTACCTTAGGCCTAGAATAGGGAATAACTTCACTAATGACTACTATAATAAACCACAGATCTGTTGTTTCCCTATGAAAAATTGTTTGATTTTCATATACATCAACTTAGCCCTATAACCTGTCTACAGATACTTTCTACTGCAGACTCTGGTTGGATGGAGAAACCAAGAGCTGAAAAATGTTCCTATGTCTCTAGCTTCACCATGGCTTTGTAATATGGAGATTGGTGACCCATGGTCTATGCTGTGGCTTCTCTATGTGCAAAGTGAACTCACAGAGTTACTTGATGTGGTCTTTCACTTTCGTCAAGATGGAAAAACTGGTACAGAGTTGTATATACTAATGTAAACACTCTAAAAACTGGGAAAATGCATATAAAATGGCTCTTTTCAGATACTGGACAGCAGGCAGCAAAAGACCGTGATCCCTGAGAAAAGTGAAACAGTTGAGGTGAGCCATGGAATTGACCCAATTTTCTCTCTAGAGGCACTTGTTGGACTGGGGCACAAGAAAGAACCAAACTATGACCTTGCTCAGCCCAGGGGAGAGATATTGGGGTTCAGAGCTACTGAGGTACTTTGAATTTGTGGGATCTGGCACCAGAAAGAAGGTAGTTGTGTGAAGAAACAGATCTGTATAGAAGTCCCCTTGAGTCTTTGGCTGAATACCATGCTGCACATACACAGGAAAAGACTTCACAAAGCCAGGAAAATAATATCTACCAGAGAAAGAAAAATTACCAGAGGATAACCGCTCTCATATCTACTAGAGTTTGTATCCCAATCTACTAGAGATGGTCCAGGACTGGGAAACACTGAAGTTCTTACCAACCACAGTTGTGAATCTTCATTAAATTCAGTAAAGACCCCAGAAAGTCCATGCTTAGGGAGTAGGCCTAAGTGAGCCATAGGTTAAAGGCTACTTTAGAACATTGCTAACAAAGCTTAAAAACAAGCATCAAAAAATTAAACTGATTCACAAGTAAATTAATGGATCACCAGAACAAAATTCAACTATCTATTAAGGAAGACAACAAAATCCAGACAGTCAATAATGCAGCACCAATAATGTTCAGCATATAATAAAAAATTAGCAGATAGGCAAAGGAGAAAATGTGAGCCATTACCAGAAGAAAAGCCAGTTAATAGAAACAAATCAGAAATGATAGAGAAGAATGAATTAGGAGTCAATGACTTTAACATAGGTATTATAAATATGAACAAATATTTAAAGGAATATATGAATTTAATGAGGAAACAAGGAATTATGGTAGAGAAATGATAAGCAAAAAACTTTTTAAAAGGAATCAAGCTACAATTCTAGAACAGAGAAACACAATACCTAAAAGGAAAAGTTCACTGGATGGGCTTAACAATCAAGGACACTGCAGAAGAAAAGATCAATGAATTGAAGAGCAGGCAACAGGAACTAGCCAAACCAAAGATCAGAAACAGGTTGAAAAGAAAAAAGGAACAGAGCCACAGTGATCTATGGAAAAATGTTAAGCAATGAAACATGCATGTAATTGGCCTAACAGAAAGAGAGGAAAGGCTCAGTCAGAAAAAAATATGTGAAGAAATCATGTTGAATTTTTTTCCAAATTTGATGAAAAGTACAAATCTACAGATCTAAGAAGCTCAATGAAACCCTAAGCATGACAAATACAAATAAAGCTGTAGCAGGGCATGTCATAATGAAATTGTTTAAAACTAATGATAAAGATAAAAGATTTGTATAAGAATGTTCAGAGCAACTTTATTCTTAACAGCTACGAACTAGAAAGAACCCAGATGTCCAGCAACAGGAGAATGTACAAACAACTTGTGGAACAATCATACAATAGAATAGAATACTATTCAGCAATAAAAAGGAATGAACTATGGACATAGTATAATATAGTAAGAACACGTATGAATTTCTCAGATATCATGCTGAGAGTGAAAGAAGGCAGACACAAAAAAGTACATACTGCACCCTTCCACTTCTATGAAGTTCTAGAACAGGCAAAATGAAATGATGTTAAAAGAAACATAGTGGTTGTCCTGTAGAGGAGTTTACTAGTAAGGGGCATGTGGGATCATTCTGAGGTGATGGAAATATGGTATATGTTATAGGGAAGAGGATTATGCAGGTGCATGCAATTGCCAAAACTCATCTAACTGTACACAAAATATATGTGCTTTTCATGGTGTGTAAACTATTTTTCAATAAAAATATTTTAGAAGTTATTTAAAAACACAACCCAACACCTATGTATTATACACTTTTATTTTTTAAGTAGACACTGGTGTCACTTTTACCACCCCAAATAACTTTCCCATATTCCTGATGATGCCTAAAATTCCACTGATTATCTTTCTATTCATTTACCCTGAAATTCTAGACCTGGTAAACTGCAAAGGGCTCTTAAATTAGGTCACATTAAAAACTAACTCTATCTTAGTATAAATTAGTTTATCAGCTTCTTTTCAAAGCTGGGAATGACTGGGTTAAAAACCACGGAGGTCACAGGAGAGATAGGTTTTTTCATGTGTGTTCTAATTTCTCTTCAAGAAACGAATATTGCATACATAATAAGAGAATATGAATGAATTTTTTAAAGCACACAGAGATCCCAGATGACTGGACAGAGTGAGAGGATCCAGTGAGATGGAAAACCAGTAGAAGAACAAGTAGCTAAGAATTCCAGAACACAGATTTCATCATCTTCAAAACCTCACATAACTGCCTTCCAATTCAGAACAGCAAAGCATTAGGATAATTGAGGCAATTTCCTACACAGAGAGACATGGCAAGATATCTTTATGGAAATTTCAAAGTCAGAATGAATACATTAAGTAGATCACAACATGAGCTTTTTGTTCATGGCAAATGGTTGTCTCACCATTCCAGCACTTGCCACATTCCCTCCTGCTTCCCTCCTTTGCTTGTGTCCCTCCCTCTGTGTTCCTCTGGAATGACCTTTTCCTTATCTTTGCCAAGAAAATCCTCTCATCCTTAAGTGGTCGAAGGGTTGTTTCCCACAAAGCTTTTGCTAAGGGCTAGCTTGTCTGAACTTCTGTGGCTTTTGGCGTCTCTCCTGTTAAATACATTATGACTTGGTATTATGTCTCTCTATAATAATGATAATGATACAATAATAATTGCAAGTTTACTACATGCTACTCACTGTGCTAAGCATTTTACACACATCAGCTCATTTAATCCTTACAGTCCCTCTTCAAGGTAGGCAGCATTAACACAATTACAGAAGAGGAAACTAAGGTTTAGAGAAGACAAATAACTTGCTCAAGACAAAGCTAGTTTACTTAGAAAATCTGGGATTAGAGCCTAAGGCTGTCTGACTCCATAGCTTTTATTTTTGACCGCTATGTTATACTGCCTCCTTGATAAATGGGACTCATGTATCCTAAAACAAACAAAAACAAAACCAGAAAACTATCTCTCTCTTTTATATCACTTACTATGTGACAGGCAGAGTATTCAGTATTCCTTGAGGGGAGGGATAATGCCTTGTACTTCTTTGTATTGTCTGCTGCAGTTAACATGGTATCTGGCAAATAGGGGCATGTCAACAAATGCATGAAGAGATGGATAGATAGGCAATCCCATTGCAAGCATCTAATTCTTTCCCCAACTCCAAAATTTGTATTCCTAGAACTTCAAGCAACTGAAATGAAAGAACATAGATGAAGCTCACTTCCTAGTTCCAACGTAGTCTCCACATTGGTTAAAGATCGCCTGGTTTTGCTTCATTAGTCTCTTGAATTCCCTTCTGTTCTAAGATCTACAAATCCAGTTCCTTTCCCTCTGTCCCTCAGAAATACTTCTATATATCTTTTCTAATTTGTTTTCTGTTGAAAGACTACAAAGAAAAACCATGGCTACAATATGGCTTATATGGGATCTTAAGTTCAGGAAAGAAAGAATTCAAGACGTTCATACATATTCTGTCACCAAAATTTGGACCATCATGTTACGGCATCTGTTAATAACTGAACATCTATGTGTCACACTGTAGTAGACAAAGCACTTCTATTGCATTATCTTATCTGACCTTCACAGTTTGAAGTAGGCAATGCAATTTGAATTATCCCAGTTTTACAGATAAAGAAACTGAGACTCAGAGACAAAGTGATTTGCCAGTAAATAAAATCAAGATTTCAGTCTAAATGTTTTAGTTACAGTGACTATTATCTTTCATCCACATCACACCGTCTTAACTCATTGGTCATCAAAGACTATTCACTGCTCTAACTTTTACTCTAAGTGCATAATAGAACCATTTTTATTAGGCCGTTGTTGGGAGACAGGATTAACCCTATTCCTTTTGAATAAGTCATCTTTTGTTGGATTTTCCTGAGCGTGGTTGCTGTCAGTTGTAGTAACAGAAAGTTATATCTTAAAAGGTCTTAGAAAGCCCGACCCCCATTGCCTCAGGATCAGCCCATCATTTTTTAAAAATAGAATAATGCATAGAGATATTAAGCAACTTTTTTCAAGATAACATAGTAAACAGAATCCAAGTCTTAATATACAAGTGTTTTATACAGGTCTGTCAGCTAATTCCAGATATTTCAGGTCAAGATACTGGCGTATACTCAGAAGGGACCTTAAAGCTAATCCAATCCAAGCTTCCTCCATTGCAGCAAGTTCTTCTACTGCACTTGTGGCAAGTGCTCTTCCATCTGCGCCTGTACCACATGAATCCAGTTGTAACCGTCAGTATGTTAGATAACTGCAATAACCAGTACCATTACAGTTGAGCCTCTTGGTGGTGACTGCCACCAAATTCTGCTCGGTGTTCTCGGGAGCCCTCTATTGGCCTTCAGGGTAATGGCAGCAGCCCTGGCCGGGGGCTGGGAGCCTTGCAGAACAGCTGCCCCAGGGCCATCTGAAGCATAAACTGGAGGGAAGGGGTCTGTTTGCCAAATCCAAAAGGGCAGAATCGGTGATGAAATAAACTTCCATTTTCTCAGCTTCCAAAACACCCATCAAAACTAATTTATCCAAAAACAAAACTCTCTGCTCTTCAAAGCAAGGGCAAGTCTGACCTTTCTTCATCAAAACTCAGCCACTAACTGTCCCTTCACCCTTATCCCAGTTTTGACCCTGCTCATGCTCTGCTCTTACCCAGCATAGAGAGTGATGACCTGTAGGTAGTGTGAATCACACGACTCCTGAAAACTCACTTTCCCCCCTCACTTCTTCCTCCCTTTCCTTCTCTCCCTCTCTCTTTCCCTCTCTCCATCTTTCCCTCTCTCTCTTCATTCTAACCAATTTTCATCAGAAGCTAGAAAAATGGCTCTGAATTAAGACCTGCCTTAAGGAGTCTATAATGTGATAGGTAATACATGACAGACATATTTATGACTATCTTAAAAAGAAACAATATTAAGGACCTTAGGAGAGGTTCTGGCTAGACCCTTGTGGTTGCAATGAACAGAGATCCGGGTGAGTCACCTCAGCTGGTGAGGGATTTACTGGAAGGAAACCCGAGCAAAGGAGTGAAGAGCCCCACGATCACACCTCAGGACGGTGGATCTGAGCCAGGGCATCCTGAGGCCACACTGCCCATCATTCCAGTGCTCGTCAGGGCACACAGCCACATCCCACATGTCTGCTCTTTCTCACACTTGACAATGAACTTCTCATCCACCACCCCACACAGTTACCAGTCCACTCTCCAAGGACAGACACTCAAGCGCCTGGCATAGCTGTGGTTAAGGGGCAGTGAGGACTCTGCACATTTCCCATGGCAATGAGGTGGCAGCTGATTACCACCATCCTCAGGCCCCCACTGTGTGGCCACACACTAGGAGTGGGCCACGTGGGGATGGAAGAGGAGGAGAAAGTACTGAGCAGCGGGGTATATTTCCATCAGCACAGCTGTGCCAGTGCCTGTATTGGACTATGCAGTGTCAACAAGAGCGGTGTGTGCTGAGACCCTGGGCTGTGCAAACATCCCTTCCCACACCTATTTCTATCCAAATCCCTCACTTGCAGGTGGGGAAGGGAGATGCATCTGGGGAACCATGGGCTCGAAGGCCTTGGGTATTTGGCTGGCAGGATGCTAAGGGAAAACACAGTTTTGAGCAAATGTTCTAGCATTAAAGACAGAGGAAATGGGGGAACATCTCTAGCTTCTCACCCTTGTAAGTTGAGGTTCTCCCTACTGTGGGAAGTTTCCAGAACACAGCTGGACCAAGTGGCAGGGCAGGGTGAGCAGGTGAGGGTGATCAGGGCTTGAGACTTGAGCAATACCTATGTTAGGAGGCTGTGGTGGTGGAGAGGAGGGAACGGCAGTCAGGGAGGGGACGGGCTCACTGGCTTGAAGGGGTCTGGGTGCCCCCGCCACCACCCACGAGAGTTGGTTTCAACTACGAATCAGAATTATTGGTAAGGAAATTTTGTCATACTTTATACACACTCTTACCCACCCACAATTTGTGTTTGTGTGTTGGGGGGGGGTATACTCATATTCTCAACTTGTGAGGGTACCTATGCCACTGCTGGAATAAAGGACGGAAGGAGAAAGAAAAGAAGGAAGGCGGGCAGGAGGGAAATGTATATAGGACCAGGTGATGGCTGCTGATGGATGTGGCTATCATATACTCCTACAGCCTGAGGGTGGGCAGAGTGAAGTCCAAGTTCTGCCTGAAGATGTATTCACTGAAGGGAATTTATATAGTAGAGCCCTGGCCCACAGCTTTGCAAAGACTGAAGTGGTCATTGATTTACTTAGAGGACAAAACCGCTCATAATTTGTCAGTATAGGGGACATAAGCAATAAATTGTCACTTCTCAAAACCAGAAGCCAACAGAACAGGCTCTCTGGGACCATGGAATGGGTTGCCTTAATATACAGGGAATACTCACAGCCAGTGGTTGTCCTCTTGTCCTTAGTTACCACTGAGCACCTACTGTGTGCTCAGCACATCATTAGACACCAAGGATTCAGCCCCAGCCCTCACAAGACTTACTGCCTAGTGGGCAAACCAGACCTTAATCAATTAATCTCACAAATAGAGGTAAAACTTCAAATGGGACATATTTTTGATGGAAATGTCCACAGTGTTTTGAGAATGTAGGATGGATAATCTGATATACAGGACTTGGTTAAGAATCTAGGATGGATAGTCTGTCATATAAAAACCTGGTAAAGGAGGTGAAGGAAATTTCCTTGAGGAAGTAATCCCCAAACTGCTATCTGAAGGATAAGGAGTTGTCTAGGCCACAAAAGAAGAAAGACGGTTTAGGGAACAGGAACAGCACATGCAAAGGCCCTGTGCACAGCAGAAGCTGGTGAGGACAAGCATTGCAGAGGGCCACTGCCTGGCTAGACCAGCAGAAAACAGGAGCAGAGAGATTGGGGAGTGCCAGCTGGGGGGGGGTAGGGAGTGGGGACAGACCATACAAGGCCACAGGTGCCATATCAGAGAATGTTTTCACCTTATCCTACGAGCAAAGGGAGTCAATGCAAGGGATTTAAGTAGGAATTCAAGGAAAGATCACTGAATATTTTATACATGAGGGATACCAGGGTTGTAAAAGGGCTTATAAACCTCTGATGTTGCAGGTGAAATGTTACTTGAATCTCCATCTGTGCTTTTTCTCTGGGGTCAGGTCCATAGCCATCATCAGATTCCCAAAGGGATCCACAGTCCTCCAAATTTTACAACCGCTGTCCTGGTTCTCTTTGGAGAGAGGACTGGATGATTTCCCACTATAGTCCCTTCCATCTCTAAGACTCAGGAGCCTAAGATCCATCCAGTGCCTTCCAAGTGATAGACAAACTAAGGTTCCCTGTCACCAGTAGGGACATCAGGGTTCAAAGTTAGAAAGTATGTGTTTGATGTCACTAGCAGCAGAGTAGAGGTGAGAACACCCCCAGCCCGCCTGCCCCATACACACTGCCTATCTTGAGGAATGGTGCCCCACAGGCAGAGGGCATGGACTCTTCAAGAGAATCCACACTGGGGCTTCACTGTTGTCTAAGGACCAAGAGCATTTCATAACCAGCTCAGCTATGGCCATGTCTGAGGGGTTATGGACACATGTCTGCTCACCCCTCTCTCCAGAGGCTCCCGTGTCCTGCTGGCAAAGTGAAAATAGAGCAAGTGGATCAGAGCCAGCAAAGGCACAGTGGACACTCAATTTGAGTTCCTGGAGGGGATCGTCTGCATGAGCCATCGTGGCCACAGGTACTAAATCACTGCCGCTGCTGGTCCCTTGGCCGCAGACCCTGGCTTTTTCTTTACAGTGATTCCCAAAGGGTGTCCCCGGTGCTATAATTCTGGGGGATGTTAATAGGAGTTCTGAAAATAAATAAGGTTCCGTGGTCAAGTAAACTTGGGATGCCTTGGGTTACAAAAGGTGAAACAGTTGTCTTTGCTGCAAGACTTCCCCAACCTTTAATGGCATTTTTTTTTAAAGTTGGAGAATGAAATCTAGTTTATAATTTTCCCAAATTTTTGGAAGACTTTCCCAGAAACCTTTGGTTTAGAAGCAACTCCTGGCATGGGTGCTTCACAACAAATTTTGGGAAACGTGATGCTTTAAAGTGCCCTTAAAAGGTTTCAGTGCCCGGATTCATGCCAGGCTCTCTTTAGCACAATGCATAACTTTATTTTGTATCCAAAGTTCATATTAAATCCTGCCCCATGAAGGAAGCCTACTCTATATTCAGTACTGATAGTCTGGGCCATACATTTGGCCCACAATTATAAGAGATCTAATTTCAGGCTTGGGAATGATGTTATGATTGGCAGGCTCTCTGATCTCTACTGGAACTGGCCTCCCCAGGCCTGTCAACTTCGACTCCTGTCTGTTTCTTGAACACATCAGGCTGGTTCCTGCCACTGGCCCTTTGCACTTGCCCCCACTCTGCCCCACAGCCAGTTCACGCCTCATGGCTCTTTCTCCTCAGCCACTGGAACTCAACAGTGCCCCTCCCCAAATCACCTCCTGTTCTATTGCACTGCTCATTTTCTTCCCAGTACTTATCAATAGGTTACCCTGCCTTGTCTGTTTATTCATACACTTATTGATTGTCTGTCTTCCCCTCCCGAATATAAACCCCATGAGAACAAGGCCTTGTCTAGGATGTTCTTCACTTAGGACCTGCCCGTAGTAGACATGTAAACATTTGTTGAATGAATGAATACTCTCAATGAGCTGCTGCTGATAACATTTGTATCATAAAATGTAGGGGTGTTCACTTGACAGCAGAGACTATTAACATGCTGTACCAAGACCTGTCTCCTCCCCTAAGCATCGAAGGGTGTTCAACACTGCAAATAAGGGACACCATTCTCCTCTGGAGACTATCAAAAACCCAGTAGCCTCCTTACTGGGTTCTGCTAGGAAGGGCTATAATACTATTACTGTATTAGCCACCACTTACGAGCATTTATTATGTGCCAGGAGCTATGTGAAGCTCTTTACATATATCATTTTATTCTCATAACAAGTCCATGACATAAGTTCTATTATTATTCCCATTCTACAGAGAAGAAAACAAAGCTCAGAAAAGTGAGGCTTTTCGCCCAGCACTTGCAAGCAGACCTGAGTCCAGAATTAGACTCCTGCTGAGCTGTAGAATTTGTAAATACACATAAAGGGAACAGAGTAAAAACAGCCCTGCCACAGTTGCCAGCATCTCTGCATGGAAAGATGGAAGGAGGCCCAGGTGGTCCCCAGCAGCAAAGCCACAGGGAAGAATTTCACTGTGGGCTGGACGTGGTTTAGGAATTGCCAGGAGAAGTTCCTCCCTCCCCTCCGTGCACCTCGCTATTCCTGCCCATGGAAAGGTAGCCCCTGGGTCCAGAGGGGACATAATGAGCTGCTTACCACACAGCTGGCCAAATACTGGGGAAGTCAGGGGAGGCTGTGGAAGGTGATGTGTTGACCCAGGAACTCTGGACAGTGGCTCCCATGCCGCCTGGAGCTGAAACTGCTCAAGACCCAAGAAGTTGAACAAATGCTCCAGAAGCTGTGGGGTGCTAGGAAACCAACAGAGGATTTTAATTAAAAGCAACTTGCTGATCAGGTACATACTTAATGTTATAATTACCCAGCGATGACAGCGCCGTGAAGTACAGGCAAGTCGGAAGTACTGACCAAGCAATTTTAAAAGGTTGGTCTAATGCTCTTCATTTTTCACTAAAGCCTAAATTGAGTTTATGCTTTCAGGGAATAATGAAAAAGACAGAAAGGTGAACATGACAATCTAGTTCCAGTTGCCCCAGACTGAAAAAAAAAAAATTAAAAAATAGAAGTGATTTTTCCTCTGAAGCCATTCATTCATTCGTTTATCAAATTTTATAGAATAATGTTCTGTGCCAGGCACTGTGCTTAATGATGGAAATATTGAGTGGGGATGGGATGGAAGGAGGGACGAATGAGGAAGAGGAATTGGAGGGAAGAGGAAGAAGAGGTAGAGAAGGAAAGGGAGAAGTAGAGAGGGAGAAACAGTCTTGCCTTTGATGAGCTCATTGTCTAGTGGAGAGACAGACTCTTGGCTTCAAAAAAAATGGCTCAGCTCAGGCCAACTGGATTTAAATCCCTCCATGAGTGGCAGCGATTTCCAAGTCTCCAAGAAGTGTCCTCTTGGCTGCTGGTGAGATAGGCTATGCAGCTGCCAGGGTCCCTAGGGGGTGCAGTGGGAGGGGGTATGAGTGAGCGTTAGGCTGGGAGGTGGCAGCAGGGAGGCTTTTCTTCCCAACCACCTGAGCAGTACAGTGGGGCTTCAATTCTGAAGTCAGTGCAAAGGACAAAAATTGCATAGATTTAGAACTATCCTTGAGAATCCCTTCAGTTGCCTGGAAAGTGCAGCCTACATGTGTCATGTCAACCATCTTGTTCAGAAAGCCTTTTTCACCAGCAAGTTTGAGAACCACTGAGCTAATGTAAATGAAGGAAGAAAGGAGTATGCGCATGTGGAGCTGGGCTTTCCAAGCGTACCATCTTCAAGATAATTAGCAAACTGCTGGTAGGGAAAGCGGATGAGTAGAGAATTCTAAGTGTTTCTGCCAGCCTGCGGGGCTTCCCGCACAGTGTTTTAAGACATAGCTTCTAAAACCTTAATAAATGCTAATGGTTTGTGTGTTGTGAAGAGGGTTGCCCAAGATGGGGAGTGGAGTTAAGCTCTCCAGTCAGCGGGAAGGGAAGGGCTTGCAGCGGGTCTGGCTCTCAGCTTCCTGTGGCGGGATCCTGGAACGGGCACCAGGAGGGCAAGGTGGGGGCCACGCAGCTCTGAAGGTCCAGGTGAGGGCCTCAAGCACGTGTCCTGGGGACAGCGGGCAGTAGCTGACTTAGGAGACTGGCTGGGGGGGGAAGTTGAGCTCACGTGAAATGTACAAGTTGGGGTCGCAGAGATCCTAGAGTGTGAGACATTGATTCAGCCGAGCAGCACTGGGTGGGTTGATCGGCACAATCTGCTCTCAGGGTTTGTGTTCCCAGCACAACCAAGAAGCGCCTCTCGTCTCCCCAGACTCACATCTCCTCTGGACAGCCTCCCCGACAGCCCTCTAGTGTTCTCAGCCCCCCACCAGCAGGAGGTAGGAGCTGGCCCATCTCACAGGCCCCACCTGCTCTTCTGCACCTGTCCAAGCATCACCTTTGTGAAAAGCCCACCTAGGCCCCCACCTCTGAAAAGCCAGGCTTCCCCACCAGCCAGCCCTGGGGATGTCTGTCTGTATGCTTCCCCTTTCCTGGGCTACACTGACTTGACACCAGTCCTGTGGTCAGAGCATGGACTCAAGCCTGACATTGGCTTTGAACGTCCCCCTGGACCCTCACTGGCTGTGTGAACCTGGGCTCTCAGGTTGTGCCTCTGCCTCCCCATCTGCATATGGGATAAGGAGCGTAACTTCCTCACTGACGGTGGAACAATCACAGGGGCAAGAGGTGGGACGTGCCTAGCAGGTGCCTGGCATGGGGCTAAGTGCTGGGTCAAGTGTTCCCAGAAGATGCTCCAGAGAAGGATTTTATAGCTCACTGTATTCTCAGGGCCCACCTGGCACCTCATAGATTCACAGGCGACCTGCGCACTTTATTTTATTAGAAACTCACTCATTCAAGAAACATTTACCAAGTTTCTACACCAAGTCATTTATAAAAATGAACAAGACACATTTCCTGCCCTTCACAGGCTCTGGAGAGCAATCTACCTTGCGCGGTTTTGCCGGTGCCTGGCTGTCAGCACCTTCAGCTGGTGCAGTGGTGTCCCTTAGCCCAGGTTCTTGAGGAAGAGGAGGAGAGGGGGAAGGGAAAGGGAGGAGAGAGGGGGAGGGGGGAGGAGGGGAGGGGGAGGATGCTCTCTGGTACTAGTATTGCCCTCCCCCCATCCCCTCTGATCTCTTGGTATTAATTTTTTATGCACTATTCTTTTTTATTTGTTTTCTTTGCCAAACACACATACAACAGAGTAGAAAAGTTTTAGGGGAAACAGAATTAGTAACAATAAGGGGAATCTGAGCAAACTGAAGAGAAAGGCCCAGACCAAGGGTTAGAATGCAACCAAATGATAGCCCCAAGCTGGAAACTACCCAAATGCCCCTCAACAGCAAAACTGACACATAAGTTGCAGTGTATTCACACTGTGGAATGCTATACAGCGATGAGAATGCATGATCTACACCTACAGGCAGCAGTATGGATATATCTCACAAATACACCATTGGGAAGACTGAAACCAAAGAGCCCACAGTGTACAAAAAGAAGCAAGTTAGAAGCCAGGCAGTGTCTCCCTTCAGGAGGGGAGGCTGTAGAGGAGGGATGGCAGAGGTAAGGGGACTCCAGGTGCTGGAAACGTCCCATTTCCTAATCACGGTGGGAGTAACACAGGTGCGTTCACTTGGGAAAATTCTTTGTGCTGTGCATTTCAGATCTGTGCACTTTTTTCTATGATTGTTTTATTTCAATAAAAAGGTTTTAAAACAAGTGCAACCAGTCAATCATCGGGAATACCTGAGAGCCTGGGAAAGAGACTAGACACGGAATTCTCAGTGGCAAATGCAAAGAAAGGCCCCCATTACCCTGCTTGGGGCCTGTTAGCAGTGTCCTTGACCACAACCCCAAGGACAGCTTCACCTGGGGGCAGGATAGTCAGGGGCACCCTCTCCCTAGGCCTGGTTGCACAGCCTGGTCTCAGCTGCACCTCCCAGGAGATTTTCCAGTATTTCCCAAAGTGAACTGTTGGCCCTGGCAAGCCTGTTCCCCAGGATACAGAGAAATTCCTTGCTAATCTCTGGCCCTGTGCTTTCTCCCAAACAAGCTCCTCCTCTTGGAAGCCTTGCCTGGCTTCCCTGGCACTTCCTTACCCTCTGAAACGCTGCCACAGCCAGCCCAGGCCACCAGGGATTCAGTGGGAGGGAGGATGTCTGGTGCCTTCCCAGGTGCCGGGGTGGGTGCCTGTATCCTGTCCTCTTACTCCGCTTCTCAGTCCTCTGAAAGAAGGAACCCCATCTTTTTGTGCACCCTTTGCTGTGCCTAGCACAGTGCCAAACACATAATTAGTGTTTAATATCTATTCATGGATTGGCCCAATAGTTGCATTGTGCCTTTTTCCAAATTAGAATGTAAGCTCTAATTAAGACAATTAACTGCCTTTATTGGATTGTAAGAAAATGTTTTAAAATTACGATAGCGTGTTATTGACTAGAAAAAGCCTTTCTCTGCTCCAACCCCTTTAATGGCTTCCAAATTGACCTGAGCATAAACTGAAAAATCCTTCCCCTGGTTTACAAGGCCCCTCATACCTGGCTACTTCATTCCATTTCCTTCTACACTTGCTCTTCCTTGGCTCCTACCACGCTGGACTTAGGTCAATTTCTCCAAAGGATCAAGCTTGCGCTCATGCCAGGTCCTTCCTCCAGAACAGTACTCTTAGCTCCACATTTCCCTCCTCTTTGTCTGGCTACATTCTGATTATTGCTCAGGTTTTGTTAAAGTCATTTTCTCAGGAAGTGCTCTCTCGAATGCCTCGACCAGTGGTTCTCAAACTTGAGTGTGCACCGGAAGCTCCTCCAGGGCTTTCTGACACAATAGGTCTAGGGTGGCGCCCGGAAATCTGCATTTCTACCCAGTTCCCACATGCAGCTGTCTGGGGACCACTATAAGAACCCCTGGCCTAGACCCAGGGACTCTCCTGTTTGTCTTCCTCACCAGACTAACTTCTATCAGAAGAGGGAATATGGCTGAATACAAGAAAGCAAATGCCTCCTATTTCTAAAGTACATTCATGTTACCAAAGAACCTTCACACCTCTTGTCTCATTTGCCCCTTCAAAAAACTCTGGGTAAGGGCAGAGCATAGATAGCTCCTTCTCTACGGATCAACCAGCTGAGAGGCAGAATGTTCAAGGGACTTGCTGGAAAGGTCAGCAGACAGCAAGTACTAGAATGAGACATAGAACTGCATCTTCTTACATTGCATCCCAAGAGAACTTTTTTCATATAATTCCCCTGCTCTGGCCATATCTGCCTGCAGGTGAAGATAGACAACAGAACGAAAACACTCATCTATTTTTCTCTTCCATTCCCTTAGGTGCCTGCACATGAATAAGAAATGCAGCCCCTTATGAGGTATTTATCCCATGACCTATGGCACAAAGTTTGTTTCCCTAAGGTAGGGAAGATGGCGATGAACCGACGAAACATACAACTTCTTACTTTTTCATGGCATGGCACCCTTTCCCAGGTAGCAATCAGACGGCAGACAATGGGAAGTGTCCTGCCAAGGCTATGAGCCTTCTCCTCTGCAATGAAGTCTATGTGGCCCTCCCCACACAGCTCACAGAGCTCAGCCCCTCCAGACTCAAAAGCCAGGCTGGCAACTCCACTCTCCATCACTCACCAAGGTGGGCCACACCAGCCAGACCTACCAATATACAGTGGTTGCTGATACTGATGCATTCAGAGATGTGGGGAAGGTCTCTCCATGCCATAGGACAGATCTGTCAAATCCCAGCTGCACAGCAGCCTTCCCAGTAAAGAATTCCAACAGTTCTGGAATCTTCCTCCACAAATATTTCCCCTCTCCTAAGTCAGTTACAACTCCTGAGGGTACGAAACCTAATGGGTATGTTTGGTAATGACTATGAACCGAATGTTTATGACCCCACCCCCAAATACATACGTTGAAGCCAAAATCCCCAACGTGATGGTATTTGGAGGTGGGCCTTTGGGGCTAATTAGGTCACGAGGGTTGAATCCTCATAAATGGGATTAGTGCCCTTAGAAAGGGATGAAAACACCAGAGCTTGCCCACTGTCTCTGCTCTCCACCACATGAGGACACAGCAAGAAGACAGCCATCTGTTAGCCAGGAAGCAGCCCCCACCAGACACTGCATCTGCTGGCACCTTCACCTTGACTCCCCAGTTTCCACAACTATGAGAAATAAGCGTTTGTTGTTTAAGACACCCAGTCTATGGTATTTGTGTTATAGCAGCTCAATCTGACTAAGATAACAGGATAACTGAAGAACAAAACAGAAAATTCATAAACTAGTGCTTGCTGCTATTATTATTAAATGGCAACAGAAAGCAGCCTTTATTGATTTAGGCTTTAAACGCCATCAAATTTATATCTTCAACCCCAACTTCTCCATACCCTGTTTGATCTCTCCACATGGCTAGTTCATAGACATCTCAAATCCAACGTGTCCAGAGCTAAACTTTTCATTTCTCTACACAAATCAGTCTTCCCCTTTCTTAGTAAGTGACACCTTGATTTTTCCTATTATTTTAACCAAAAATCTAGACTTCAGCCTTGATTCTTTACCTTCTCTCACCTGGATATGCAATCTATCTGCAAGTGCCGTTGATGCGGACTCCAAACTTATCCCAGACCTGCCGCCTTCCTCGCTCACCAGGATTTCTGCAGCGGCCTCTCAACCAGCCTCCTTCCTGGCCTCCACCTCTGCTCTACTCCACATCCATTCTCCACGCAGTCTTCTTAACTTGTAATCAGATCATGCCATCTGCCCACTCAAACCTCTTCAAAGACTTTCCATCGCACTTGCAATAAAATCCAACCTCATTCTGATGGCCTGGGAGGACTTGGGGCCAGTCCTTGCCTGGCTCCCCAGGGTCCCCCTACCTCTCCCTGCACCTTCAGCTTGCTCCTCTCTGGGCGCATCGTTCATTCAGACTCACCAAGCTCCTCCCCACCTTCCAGCCTGGCATCTACTGCTCCCTCTGCCAGGAATGTTCTTTCTTATCCCATCCCCCTCCCCCTGCACAGGATGAATCCTTCCCACTGACGAGCAGAACTGCACCTGCTCACAGAGGCCTTCTCCATCCACTCTGTCTACAGTAGCACACCGCGTATTCTCTTTCATTCTTTTTTTTGTGGATTGATAAAATTTACGTAGTCAATCATCCAATGTTAGACATTTAGTTTGTTTCCTTCTTTAACAGTCCTGGGGTTAAACATCCTTGCAATTAAATCTTTCCATATATCATAACTATTTCCTTAGAATAAAGCCCTAATGTTTGAATGTATTTTTTATTCAACACATACTTACATAGCACTTCCTCTGTACCCGACAACATTCTACATGCTTCACTGATGTTAACTCATTGGTGTGTGTGCATACTTTCTTTTGTACTTAAATACACTAGCTTATTTGTGTATTTATGTATTTATTTATTCATTTTATTGTGGTAAGACCACTTAACATGAAATCTAGCCTTTTTTTTTTCTTGAGCTCTACCCTCTTTACAAATTTTTAAGTGCACAATACAAAATCATATTTGTGGGGTTTTTTTTCTATCTTCTCCATTAGACTGTGAGCTCCATGAGGGCAGGAACAATGTCTATCTTTGTTTCCACTGTAAACAATACAAACCATTGTAATTCTGGTGCACAGCATGGGCCTGGCCCACAAAGATGCTCTATAAATATTTACTGAATGAACCAATAAAGGAGCTGCACCTTGGCATTTCACATTCATTATCTCATTTAATCTTTACAGCCTCCCTATGGTAATATTATTATTATTTCCTTTTTATCGTTGAATACACCAAGGCCCAAAGGGTAAGAGACTTACATCTGAGTCAGTGTGAATCTTGGGCCCATGCTATTTCCACTGCACAGGGTTGCCACCCAGATGCACAAGTGACCCATCCCTTTATGCATGGCCATGCTCATCTCTTGGGAATGACACAGGAAAAGTTAGCCCCTCTTCCTTCTACCAAGAGATCGCTGCCTCATGCCTCTGAGAATAAGGACATGTAAAGATGAGAGCCTTGATTAATAGGTCCATACATAACCTTTAATTAATTGGCCAATATTCAAGAATTATACCCTTGAACTTTAGGAAAAATTAACAGAAGAGCTCCTAAAAATTTATTAATAGAAATCAACACACTGACAAAAGTCTCTGTGCCTTCCTTAAAGAAGAGAATATGAGAATTTGTGAAGTCCTGGTTCTTGCTTTAGAGCACAAGGTCAGAGAGGATTGGACAGATGGAAGGCTTGGACATTTTGTCTCAGTAAAGCCATGGCCTTTGGGTTCTAAGAACAATCCTAACCCAAACCAGCCTTTGTGCAGTCTTCCCATTTCTTCAATTATTTAGTTGTTTATTTCTCTTTAATTTAGTATGTATACAGAATCATCAAATTTTAAAACCAAAAACTACCCTAAAGATCATGTTTTGTTTCTTTAATGTGTGACCTCATTAATTCAGATGACATTAATTTAAAATTCATGATAATTACATAAACATAGAGTGAGCAATACTATGATGCCTTCCAGTTGAAATATGCATATTCTCTGTAGCGCTATGCCGTCTCTTCTTAGTAAGGATGTGAGGTGACTGCC
Organism: Lepilemur ruficaudatus; assembly: GCA_963574885.1. NCBI lineage: Eukaryota > Metazoa > Chordata > Mammalia > Primates > Lepilemuridae > Lepilemur > Lepilemur ruficaudatus. The sequence continues at coordinate 49,824 of CAUYRT010068425.1, forward strand.
TGATTAACGTATTGAGGTTCTCTGAGGGAGGAAGGATAAAAACAGATGACATAAAGTTGTGCATTAGGCCTCACAGCTCTAGTTTCAGAAAAACCTGGGGTTGAAATTTGGCTCTACTGCTTTCTAGCTATGTGGCCTTGGGTAGGTGACTTAACCAGGCCCTGGCTCTCAAATCTGTAAAGTGAAAAATAATAATAGTGCATTTATCATAGAGTCATTGTGAGGAATAAAAATGAATGTTGCATCAAAGTGCTCAATGTGGCACATAGCAAGTGTTTGATAAAATCACTAGAGCTACTGCGAGCAACATAAGGCATCAGTGAGAGTACCTACTATACACCAGGTGTTTTACATACACGACTTCACTTGCTTCTTACCTCAACCTTTTGTGATAGGTTTTACATGTGAGGAAACGAAGTCTGAGGTTGTTAGTAATTTGCTTGAGGTTGTGCATTAGGAGGTGCAGGAATGGATATTTGAACCCAGATCTGTGTAACTGCACCACCAGATCCTTTTACCAAGTCCTACCTCCTCTGAGACACACAGTGAAGTGGGTCCAGTGGTTGTATCCTCTGTCTGCCTTTGATGTACCCTAAATGGCTAAAGGGGTGAGTGCATGACACCCAGGAGAGAGGGTTTCAATAAGTGGAGAAACACCATAGGTGGAGGAGACGAGAAATGAGAAATAGACCTTTGTCCCTCCAGAGGGCAAATAGCCATGGACACACCCTAAGAAGGAATCCCTGACAGTGAAGTTCTGAGTTGGGGGAGTATTGAATGGGATGACCGCACAGTCTCTCCTGCCTCTGGGATTCTGTAATGAGTCATGCCACGGTTCTCAGTTTTACCTTTTAGCAAAACCTCCTTAATTGTCTGTATGTAACTTCGTGTGTTGGGCACGGACAGTGGGGGTGGGATTTAGCAAACACAGGACTCTGACCTAGGGGTAGGAAACATCCAGAAGGGGTGAATGCACATGGCTATGGAATTAGAACTAGACTCAAATTCAGTTACTTGGTTTATAAATAACCCAAGTATGGAGTGTGCAGTACACTTTCAGATTTGGCAGGTGACATTAAGTTTTTTGGATATCAAATTTGCAAATTGATGAGAAGAAACCTCAAGCTCCCAGGAGATTACATGAAAGGGTAGAGAAAGGTGGCAAAGGAGTTTTCTGCAACTTGCAGGATTCAGAGATCTGAGTTCTCAGTGAAGACCCAGGTAATTCATCTGAAAGTCTTTCCCAGATTGGACTCCAAAGATATCTACTTTATGTGTTTCTATGGTCAAAAATATTGGAAAGAAAAAAAAAGAAGAAAAAAGAGAAAATAAAAACTAAACAGATGATCCTATTCTGACTGTGCCAAATCATGGTGCCATCACCCTTGGCTGAGACTGAGTGTGGTTCTGACCCCACGGGCTTTAGAAAGCAAAAATGCACAGGTGCGGGACCCAAGAGAAACAGTTTAAACAATCAAAGGAGCACTGAGGCTGGGCTAAAATTACTGGGATTCTTCAGCCCATAGGCAAAGCACCACGAGCTGCATGACTGATGTCTACAAAATCATGCATATAAGAACAGGAGGGAGCTGGAGAAGCTGGAGCTAGCAGTACATTCTGGAAAGTAAGTGGAAACATGCTCTCATTAAGTGAACAAAAATCCCATGAAATCTATTACTCCCAAGAGGTGGAATTGGCTGAAAGAATAAGTGGTTCAGTTCAACAAACACCACTAAGTATTAGAACTGGAAGTGCTAACGTTTTTTTTTCTTCTTAAACTTTTTACCTTGAGGGAAGTGTAGATTCACATGCAATTGTAAGAAATGGTACAGAGAGATCTCATGATGTCCTGTTCATCCAGTTCCCCCAATGGTGACATCTCTTTATACCTGTAGTGCAATAGCACAACCAGGATACTGCCATTGATAAAATCCAACAACCTTATTCAGATTTCCCTAGTTTTCCTTGTACATGTGTGTACGCACTTGTGTGTGCATGGTGTGTGCATTCAGTTCTATGCCATTTCGTCCTGAGAGTCAGTTTCTGTATCCATCACCATAGGCAAGATTCAGAACAGTTCCATCACCACAAGAACCCCTCATGTCGCCCTTTATAACCATACCCACCTCCTTCCTGACCCCATGCCTAATAACCAGTAACTGCTAATCTTCTTTACCTCTATAATTTTGTCATTTTAATAATGTTACATAATGGAATCATAGGCACTCTATTATTATGTGAATAACAGCACACAATTAAGGATGAAGAACGTCTCTTGAGGTAATAATTGAGATACAAAAATTGAACTACTCCCTCTTGCAAAACATCTCTTGTGCTTTAACAGTGAGCTACATGGGAAACAGGTCTGATTCACTTGAATTTTCTGACAGTTCCAGGAAATGGCCACTTCATCTTATTTAACAATTTACGTGGGTGGGTTGGGCAGGATACAGGGAAGGGCTGGGGCTAGGAATTGGATTTGTCCCCCTGGAGGGGCATGTACTGGGGATAGCCCCCCCTGTAGATGATAGGAGTGGCAGGAAGATGTGGCGTATGAGAGGTGAGGCTCAGGCAGTGGTTGTTGGGCAAGTGGTCAAGTCTAGGATGAGTGATAGGCCAGTTCTGAAAGAAAGGCCTTAGAGCTGAAGTTGTTCTATGGTCTCACTCAAGCCCCATGCACAAGTGATACATGTGAAGAAGACAATAAGAGGCTGCAATTGCTGGAAACAAATCATGCTCAAGAACTTAAAAAATCTCTTTGACTTCAACCATATGTATTAAATATTCAACAGATGGTACCCCCAAAAATGGAGGGATCTAGGGCAGGCAACAAGCAGCCTGGTGAGGAGGCCACAGCAAAGCCACAGGTGGAAAGAAAGAATCTGAGTTATGGTAATGGCAGAGAAAGGAGTGCACTTGTGAAAACAAATAGAAATGACTCAGGAGTGATTGGAAGTGGAGGAGAAAAAGAGGAAAATGTCACACTTGTACCCCAGCCTGAGTGAATAGAAGATCCAGAGGTAGGAGGCCAGGGGAAGAGAAGATGGTTTGGTCATGTTGAGATTCAGTTACTAGGAGGACTTCCTGCATTGAAGACATGATCACAGGAAAGTTAAGAGATGTTGTATGAAGCTAGGAAGAGATGAAAGTTTGACACATTGATTGACAATCAGGCTCCTAGTTGAAGTTGTAATAGATTTCTGAGGGAAAGTGTATTAAGAGTGCCTTGGGGCTCCCAAAGAATGGGAGCAAGAAGAGAAGTCAGTAAAGATATAGATATGGGCTGAAGGAAGGGGAGGAGGGTTGGGACAACAATCAGAATGGCAGTGTCCCATGAGGAGAAGAAGTTAAGCAATATTGAGTGTTTCTAAATTACTGAAGAGAACAAAGATACAGAGGTTAGGCTCCTAAAAACCTTCCCCTTGGACTCTGTGGTCTGAAACTTATTCCAAAGGAAGAAATTCTTTTTTGTTTGTTTATTTGTTTGTTTTGTTTTTGAGTCAGGGTCTTGCTCTGTCATCCAGGCTAGGATGCAGTGGCATCATCATAGCTCACTGCAACCTCAAACTCCTGGGCTTGAGCAGTCCTCCTGCTTCAGCCTTCCAAGTAGCTGGCACTACAGGTATGTGCCACCATGCCCAGCTAATTTTTCTATTTTTAGTAGAGATGGGGGTCTCACTATGTTGCTCAGGGTGGTCTGGAATTCCTGGCCTCAAGCAATCTTCCCACCTCAGCCTCTCAAAGTGCCAAGATTACAGGCATGAGCCACTGCACCTCGCCAAGAAATTCTTAATGATGGGACTTCTGGTAGTATCACAGGTTTGCAGTTATTTGTTTGCTTGTTTAAGAGAGGACAATTTTAGTGGTATCTCTCAAATCCCACTATATGTCACCTGTCTACTCCAGGTCTTGTTATAAACTCCCTTGCTCAACCAAGAGGATGGGTAATGTCCACAGTTTCTACAGCCTAGGTAAGGAATAGTTAAGGAAGGGGAGAAAGAAACAGAAAAGATATCAGGAAAACAAGGACAAGATAACCATAGTATTTATCAAGATTTCTTGGATCTTCCAGGCAGAAAATCAATAAGAAAACACTGGACTTGAACTATATTTTAGACCAAATGGACCTAACAGACATAGACAAAACATTCTATCCAACACCAACGGAAGACACATTCTTCTCAAACACACATGGCACATTCTCCAAGATAGATCATTTGTTATGTCACAAAACAAGTCTAACAAATTTAAGAAGATTGAAAACATATCAAATGTCTTTTCTGACCACAATAGTATAGAACAGAAAATCAATAATAGGAGGAATTTTGGAAAATTCACTAATATCTAGAAATTAAACAACATAGTCCTGAACAACCAATGAGTCAAAAAGAAATTAACAAAAAATTTTAAAATATATTGAGACAAACAAAATTTAAATACAACATACCCAAACTTCTGATATGCAGCAAATGCATTTCTAAAAGGGAAGTTTATCGCAATAAACACATACATTAAAAAAGAAGATCTCAAATAAGTAACCCAACATTAGACATCAAGGAACTAAAAAAAGAACAAACTAAGTCCATCCAAAGTTAGCAGAAGGAAGGAAATAGCAAATATCAGAGCAGAAATAAATGAAATCAAGACTAGAAAAACAACAGAAAAGATCAATGAAACTAAGAGTTGGTTTTTTTAATGGATAAACAAAATCACAAAACCTTTAGACTAAGAAAAAAAGAGAGAAGACAAATAAATAAAATCAGATATGAAAGAGGAGACATTACAACTGATACCACAGAAATAGCAAGGATTACAAGCTACTACTATGAAAAATTATATACCAATAAATTGGATAACCTAGAAGAAAATGGATAAATTCTTAGAAATATACAACCTACCAAGACTGAATTGTAAAAAAGAAAAAAAATAGAAAATCTTTACGGACTAATAATGAATGAGTAAAGAGATTGAATCAGTAATCACAAATCTCCCATCAAAGAAAAGCTCAGGACCTGCCTTCATGACTGAATTTGATCAAACATTTAAAGAAGAATTAATACCAATCCTTCTCAAACTCTTCCAAAAACACTGAAGAGGAAGAAATACTTCCAAACTCACTCTCTGAGGCCAGAATTACCCTGATACCAAACCCAGACAATGACACTACAAGAAAAGAAAATTATAGGCCAATATTCTTGATGAAGATAAATTTAAAAATCTTCAACAAAATACAGGGGAACGGAATTCAACAGCACATTAAAGAGATCATTCACCATGATCAAGTGGGATTTATCCCTTGCATGCAAGAATGGTTTAACATAAACAAATCAATAAATGTGATACACCACATTAACAGAATGAAGGACAAAAATCATATGATCATATCTATAGATGTAGAAAAAACATTTGAAAAATTCGACATCCTTTTATGATAAAAATTCTCAATAAATTAGGTATAAAAGGAATGTACTTCAACACAATAAAAGCCATATATGACAAGCCCACAGGTAATATAATACTTAATAGTGAAAAGTTGAAAGCTTTCTTTCAAGATCAGGAATAAGTCAAGGATACCCACTCTCACCACTTCTATTCAACATAATAATGGAAGTCCTAGCCAGAGCAATTAAGAAAAAAGAGAGACAGAAAGAGAGAAAGACAAAGAAAGAGAAAGAGAAAGAAAAGGCATTTAAATAGGAAAGAAGTTGACACTGTTTGACACTGACCTAAAAACCAGCAACAAACTGTTAGAAATAACAATTCAGTAGAGTTGCAGGATATAAAAATCAACATACAAAAATCAGCAGCATTTCTATACACTAATAATAAACTATTTGAAAAAGAAATTTTTAAAAATCCCATTTATAATAACATAAAAAATAAAATATTTAGGAATAAATTTCACCAAAGAAGTGAAAGACTTAAAATTAAGACCTGAAACTGTAAAACAACTAGAAGAAAGCATAGGAGACAAGCTTTTTGACATTCATCTGGATAAAGATTTCTTGGATATGACCCCAAAAGCACAGGCAACACAAGCAAAAATACACAAATGGGATGGCATCGAACTAGAAAGCTTCTGCACAGCAAAGGAAACCATCAACACGGTGAAGAGATAACCTAGGGAATGGTAGAAAATATTTGCAAACCATACACCTGATAAAGTGTTAATGTTAATATCAAAGATATATAAAGAACTCAACCACCATAATAGCAAGAAAATAAATGGGCAAAGGATCTGAATAGACATTTCTCAAAAGAAGACATACAAATGGCCAACAGGGATATGAAAAATATGCTCAAATTCACTAACCAGGGAAATGCAAATTAAAACACAATGAAATATCACCTCACACGAAATAAATTAGTACAGCCACTATGGCAATCAGTATGGAGGTTCCTCAAAAATTGGAAAACAGTTCTACCATATGACCCAGCATCCCAGTTCCAGAGGAAATGAAATCAGTATGTTGAAGAGATATCTGCACTCCCATGCTCATTGCAGCATTATTTATAACAGCCAAGATATAGAGTCAAAACCTAAGCATTCCATCAGTGGATGAATGGATAAAGAAAATGTGGTATATACACACAATGGAATAATGGCCTTAAAAGAGAAAGAAATCCTGTCATCTGCAACAACAAGGATGAACCTGGGAGATATTATACTAACTGCTATAAGCCAGGCACAGAAAGACAAATACACGATCTCAATTGTATTTGGAATCCAAAAAAGTTAAATTCAGAGAAGCAGAGAATAGAGTGATGGTTACCAGGGTCTGGCGGGGAGGCAGAGAAGATTGGGGAGATGTTGGTCAGAGAATATAAAATTTCAGTTAGACAAGAAGAATAAATTTCAAAGATGGTGGACTATAGTGACTACAGTCCATGATATAGTCCATGGTGACATGGTGACTATAGTTAATAACGCTGTATTGTATACTTAAAAATTTCAAATGTTCTCACTACAAAAAAGATAAGTATACATAAAATAATGGATATGTTAATTAGTTTGATTTAGCCATTCCACAATAGACACATATATCAAAACATCATATTGTATACCATAAATATATACAATTTTTACTTGTCAATCAAAAATATAAATACAGGTGTCTTTTTCAGAGTGTCTTTTGTTCTTTTGGGTAGATGCTCAGTAATAGGATTGCTGGATCAAATGGTAGATCTACTTGTATTGCTTTAAGGTATCTCCATAGTGCTTTCCACAGAGGTTGAACTAGTTTGCAGTCCCACCAGCAATGCAGGAGTGTTCCTATCTCTTTGCATCCATGCCAACATTTATTGTTTGGGGACTTTTTAATAAAGGCTATTCTCACTGCAGATAAGTGATATCTCATTGTGGTTTTGATTTGCATTTCCCTGATGATTAGAGATGTTGAGCATTTTTTCATAGGTTTGTTGGCCATTGTTCTGTCTTCTTTTGGAAAGTTTCTGTTCATGTCCTTTGTCCACTTTTTGATAGGGTTGTTTGATTTTTCCTTGCTGATTTTCCTGAGTTATAAGCAGATTCTAGTTATCAGCCCTTTATCGGATGTGTAGCTTGTGAAAATTTTCTCCCATTCGGTAGGTTGTCTGTTTGCTCTTGTGATAGTTTCTTTGGCTGTGCAGAAGCTTTTTAATTTGATCAGGTCCCATTTATTTATTTTTGTTGATGCTGTGACTGCCTTTGAGGTCTTCTTCATAAATTCTTTTCCTGGGCCAATGTCTAGAAGAGTATTTTCAATGCTTCCCTCTAGAATTCTAATACCTGCACTCGAATGTTTATAGCAGCACAATTCACAATTGCAAAGATGTGGAAACAACCCAAATGCCCATCAATACATGAGTGGATTAATAAAATGTGGTACATATATACCATGGAGTACTATTCAGCTATAAGAAACAATGGTGACATAGCACCTCTTGTATTTTCCTGGATAGAGCTGGAACCTATTCTACTAAGTGAAGTATCCCAATAATGGAAAAATAAGCACCACATGTACTCACCAGCAAACTGGTATCAACTGATCAACACCTAAGTGGACATATAGGAATAACATTTATCAGGCATCGGGCAGATGGGTGGGGGGAGGAGGAGATGGGTATATACATACATAATGAGTGCGATGCGCACCATATGAGGGATGGACATGCTTGAAGCTCTGACTCAAGGGGGGGAAGCAGGGGAAGGCAACACGTGTAGCCTAAACATTTGTAGCCCTATAATATGCTGAAATAAAAAAAATAAAAAAAAATATAGATACATGTTTAAAATTTCTTAGTAATAATAATAACAGAAGATATACTTTAATTTTAATGCTGGTATGTACCAAGGGATCTTTCAAGCACATATTATTGGCAGCCATGAAAATGCGCTGCTTGGATCTGCCGCGGGGAGCACAGTTGACTGGCAGCCCAGCAGCTGTCCCTCTGGCTCCACCACTGGGTCTACAGCAAGGCCACACTCTCCCTAGGTGGTTCCCAGCCAATGACTAGGCACGCAGTGACACCAGCATTGGTCCATTCCTGTGAGCTGTGGGACACCTCCAACAGGCAGCTCCTGCTCAAGGGCTCCCCTTTGGCCTGGCCACGTCTTTCTTGAAATGCCTTCCTTCCTCTTCTCCTTACTAAGTCAGACTGGAATCTAGGTCTCAAGACTCTCCAGCCTTTTCTGGCCTCTTCCCCTTTGTCCTTCAAGGCATTTCTCTCAACAAGTCTGTTGCACATCTAATCCTGTCTGGACATCTGCTTCTCAGAAGACCTGGACTAACACAATGTTTTATCCCATTTCATAATTAGGATAACCCAAAATATAAGTCCTATTGTCCCCATTTGCCAGATAAGAAAACCAAGGCACAGATTGGTCACCTGTTTGCCAAGATCATCCAGCTAGTACATGGGCAGAGCTGGGATTCAACCCAGGTCTGACTGACTCTGGAGTCTGCACTCCCCCGGGGCTGCCCACACACACCCACTTTCTTCACTTGCTGTCCTGCAGCCATATTCCCAGTCCCAAACACACTGAGCTCTTCACACCTTGGGCCTTGCCCACATTGCTTCTAACATCCAGAATGTTCTTCTCTTGAAGGGCCAGCTCCTTCTCACCTTTGGGGTCTTGGCAGAAGAGTACTTCTTGGCCTTCCTAATAGATTCTTTCTGATTTTCTCTACCTCTGCCCTGGTTTATTTCCTTCATACCCCTCACTTCAATATACAATTATTTCCTTTACTTTTCTGCTTAGCATTTTTGTCTCTGTCTGTAGATGGCATGCCCCATGATACAAAGAATCACGTCTTTCTCTTTCATAATTGTATTGATAAATCCTGATATAGGTGCCTGGTACACAGTTAATAAACATTTGTCAAATAAATAGATGAATGGATGAGTAAATGAATGTATTTGCATGGTATTCTCCGTGTGTAGTGTCATTTAACTGTGGAGAAAGAGAATACAAAGGAAAGAAAAGAGAAGGGTTAAGTCTATCAGATGAGAGACAAAGATCACTCCCCACATGCCCCAAATGGCCTCCTGTCTCAGGATGTCTGTAACGCTGGGAGAGTCTGCAGTCAGCAAGGACACATGTCCCATCTTGGGAGGACTGGCAGTGTTTTGCCTAGAAGAGATGTGTATAGAACTAGCAGTTAGGCATGTGAGTCACATCATGATGACAAACACCTCCCGACCTCTCCCCTGAAGGGCACTGGAGAACAAGCAGGGCTGATATCCATCAAAGGTGTCAGAGATGTCAGCCAAGTCCACTCAGCCACACTCTGGCCTGATGTTACTGAGTTCAGTGTGTTTGCCCCCATCAGCCCAAGGCGAAACTCTGCTGCCAACAGTTAAATTAGTAGAGCAAGTAGCCAGGGTCCTCTGGTTCAGTGAAGTCTTCCCAACATTGCCATGACCTCCTTGCCACCCCAAGGTGACCTGCACCAGGCATGTGCACTCCATGGAACTGCTGTTTAACACCCCACTCTCACTGAGCCTCTGAAGAGAGCTGGCTCAAGGTCGTGTGCTTAGAATGAGGGTTGAGGGCTGCCAGGAGCAGGAGGAAGAAACAGATCCCTTCTTGGGAAGGAGAGTGACCCTTTTTGGCAGAACCATGGCAATATTTCATAAAGCTCTTCCAAGAGGTTACCCAGTTGCTTCTCTGGTCCAAGTTTCATTTTCACTGAGCTCAAACTTTTAGATTAGCTCCCAACTCATCCTGAAAGCAACTCGGCCTAGCAATGTATCCAGGTCTACCTCCATGTGACCCCAGGTAATACCAGCATCATTTGACCTCGACTGGAAAATTCTCCTTATCTCACATCTTAAGGCAGCTTAACTTTTCTTCTGTTGTGTGATGATATCATCATCATCATTATTGTCACCATTGTGATCATTTTCATCATCCAATAATCCCTTATATGTTAAATAAACCTTTGCAGTTTATAAAGCATCTTCAGACACATGGTCTCACTTAATTCTGACAATTGCCTCACTTTGCACAAAAGAAATGTACTAAATGTATTTAAAATAAATAAAAAATACTAAATGTATTTAGGACTTTTTGTCACAGTAGCTAGAAACCCAATTTGTATTATCACCAACCAGAGGAAAGATCTTGTCAGGACACAGGCTGTCTTGCAAAGCCCATTTACAGGCCAATATCTGGGCACCTGGGGCACCCAGAACCTGGGCCTGAGAAGCCCCGGGACCCCGCCCCTTTCTTTGTCTCCACCTCTGCCAATTAGCTCTGATTGTTTCTCATATGCGGATCAGGGCTTCCTCTACCCCTCACCTGCTCCTGAGTTTTACGTGTAACAATCTGCACATCCAGACACTCAGGATTCACATTCTTCCTCTCTGTCTCCCAACATAACTCACTCTTGTCCCCAAATTCCAGGGTAAAGAGCTACTGGCCCGTCTTTGCTCAGACATTCATCCTTAGATCACTGGACGGTGGCCATAAGGGTATGGGGTAGGGATTGTGGTGGACACAGAGCTGGGCTAACAAAGTCTGTCTAGTTGGGGGGGGACTGAAAGTTGAAAAGAGAAATTTACTTAAATAAAGTCTGAAATCACCTAGCATTCTGCCTGGCCCAAAGTTAGTGCTCCAAAATAACTTCTTATTGTTATTAATCTTGTTTTTATTTTCCAAAAGCATGTTGTCAGTAAGACAGGAGTTGGGACTTAAAACCAGGTCTCCAGATGCCTAAGGGTTTTCTCCCAGGGCCCAAAGGTCTTTGGGGCAGGGGCCAGTCTATTCAGCTCTGTATCTTCAGTATCTAGCCCTGTGCTTGGCAGGGAGCTGGCTGTTTAATGTCTTGTTTTTTAAAACTCAGCTAAAAGTTGTCTCCACTGTTGCTAGAACCACAGCAACATCAGTGTCTTTCTCTGTAGGGCAGAGAAAGACAAGGACATGGAGACAGCAAGGGAAAACTGCAGACTGACCCCAACCAGTCCACAGGGCACAGAGGGGGCTCCCCCTGCCTCTCTGGGAGTGGAATGAGATCACCTCGTCCCAGGAGACGGGTTCTTCCTCTGGCACATCATCTCTCATCCCCAGCATGGCTCCAGGAACGGAACTCCCTCCCACTGGCTCTGGTAACTGGAGTGAAAGGAAGGGCAATGAGCCCATCAGTGTTTACACAGCAGCACTGGACAACGCCACACATGAAGCGCTGTGGCTCAGAGCAGAGGGGGCAGGCAGTGTTTGATGCCTTTCGGAGCCCGGCGCCAGCTCAGCGTGTGTCAAGCACAAAGCTTTCCCAGCCCACTAGGGGTTGGTGGATTTAGCGGACCCTGTCTAAGGACCAATACTACATGGAAGTGGAAGAATTTTTAATTTCTATGGTAATAAGGAGCTTAAACTCCAGTTCTATTTACAGGTTAAACTTATGAGCTAGATCAGCCCCAGGCTGATCACTGTGATATGCAGATTTGCCAGAAATTGGTAGTAACTAAAAAGAACCCACATAAGGAAGAATTAAAGTTAAAGATGAAAAGCACTTCATAATGAAAGGGGTTGAGAGATACTGAAACAGAGAATTTAAAAGAAAAAAGTCTTAAAGGCTTATTGAAAATGAGCCATATGGGGTATAATTCACCTGTTGGAAACTCCAAAACTTTGCACCAGCCGTGTGGGCAAGGCAAGTGCACCAGGGTCCTCGCTAAGGCTCCTTGGGGTTCTGGGTTCCTGTTCTCTCTAATCTGTGGTTCACAGGCAGCCATGTGCACCAAAGTCCCGGGGCACCTGTCAGAACTGTGCATTCCTAGTCCTTTTTGCCACTTATAAACAAGCTAGTTTTTACCTTTTGGCGAAATATATACACTGGCTCAATATTTGAAGGACAAAATTTATTACCTGGCTGGCACTGCATGGCAGCTTCCGGGGCAGTGGAAGGATTAATATATTTACATAAAGAAAGCCTCCAGCCGCCTCCAGATTCCACAAGACACTCCATACACAACAGCAGAATGCCAGGTTTAAGGGGAACCTTCCAGAAAAAAAAAGTCCCCATTTTATTAAGGCTCAGACAGAACTCAAATGAGCATGTCAAAAAAGGCAAAATAAAGTTATTTTCCATGTCCCCATATCCCATCAAGGAAGTTTAATTCTTAAAACAAAAACAAAAAAAATTAAGAGATTGTCAAATTTTTCTCCAGAGCAAAGGTAGCAGGAGTAGAAGAACCTTGAGCAAAATAGTCATTTTTCTCAGTATGTAACTTCTGTATTAAAAATAGTCAAGATGGTATTTCTGGAAGGTAATTTGATCAAATTACAAGGTTCGCTTGTCCCAAAGAGATATTCAGCCATTTTGTTGCTATGTTCATGCTATTCCACTGATTCATGAATTGCAAAAAGGCTATTTTGTCCCTGACAACTTGAGGGCTTACAATTGCCTCATAACTTGGGATGTGTTTTAAATTCCCTCTGGGGGAAACCAAAACAGAAAGAGACTGAGAAGGGGCCGGGATCCACAAAGTAACACAGTCACCACCTCAGGGAGGAATTGAGGTGTTTAATAGAGATTCGTGGACTCTGAATCAGGGCACCCTTGCCCTAGAGGCTCCTCTTTGTGGCCTTGGGCAAGCTCTTTCTCTACCTGGTTCTTTAGTTTCTTCATCTGCAAATGGGGGCCCCTATACTGAACCTTCATGGCCCCAGGGCTGTTGTAAGGATCAAGTGTCTTTGCCTTGCTTGAGTGAGGGGGGCTGCAGTGAGATGACACAGCCACAGCTTGTGAGGACGGGAGGGAGTAGCGGGTGGCTGCCCAGACAGCCATGCCCTCACTTCTGCTGGGAGGTGAAGGACAGAAGACACAGGCCCTGCACAATCAGGGAACAGCAAGTTGGCAGGAATAGGCCTGTGTGCCCCAAGAGACTCAGAGCCTGGAGAACAGCCCATTTCAGCTGGAGCAGGGCATTAAAGAAGGAGTGGGAGCAGAAAGGCTATAGAGTTGGAGATGGAAGGTGGAAGGCAGGAGAAGGAAAAGGAAGGAGAGCAGATGGGCTGGTTGTCTCTTTTGGCTACCAGAGGAGCCTCAAGAAGGGAGATGGCCAGGAGAAAGAAGGGGATCAGGGGCCCTGCCCTTCATTCCTCCACTTACCCATTCAATAATTTTCAGCTCCCACCACGTACCAGTCACTGTTCTAGGTACGTGGGAGACATCCATGAACAGAATGGACAAAAATTCTGCCCTTGTGGAGGTAATATTCTAAGAAGGAGAGATTGGCAATAAATAATAACATAATAAATTAGTCAACTATATTGCATGTCAGATGATGATAAGTGTTACTGAAGAAAAATAAAACAAGGGAGGATGATAGAGAGCTCCAGAATGTAGGTGAGGTCAAATTTAAATAGAGTGGTCAGGAGAGACCTCACTGAGCAGATGGCTTTGGACAAAGATCTGAAATTAGCGAGGCAATGAGCCACGTGGATGTCTGGGGGAACAGAACATCAAGCAGGACAAATAGTCTAAGCTTCATGCTGTAGCCCAGCTTGCCAAGGTTCCTTGCTCTGATAAATTGTACCTTCACGCAAACATGGCCACGACAATATCTCCCATCCCACATGATCTCTTTATAACTTTGATACTTCTTCCATCAAGAGGTGGGGTCAATGTTTCCTCACCTTGAATCTAGACAGACTTGTGACTATGACCAAAGTGATTCTGTATAACTTCTAAGGCTAAACCATAAAAGGTAGCAAAGGTTCTACTTGGTTCTCTTGAGACAGTCACTCTTGGAATCCAGCCACCATGTCGTGAGGAAGCCCAAGTAGCCACACACAGAGACTTCATATAGGTATTCTGGCTGATACCCCCAGCTGAGGTCCCAGGTGACAGCCATTGATAACCAGCAGACAGGGGGATGCACAAACTTTCAAATTATTACAGCTCCCAACCATTGTCACCCCTAGCTTTTGAGTCTTCCCAGCTGAAGCCTTGGACATCTTGGAGCAGAAACAATACATCCTTACTGTGCCCTTTCCAAATTCCTGACTCATATAATCCATGGACATAATAAAATGGTTGTTTTATGTCTATAAGTTCAACTGGTTTGTTATGCATCCACATGATAAGAGATAACTGGAACATCCACATTAAAGTGTAGCACCCAACCCCAGCTAATAATAAAATGTTACCTTGAGTTGCATGTCCCTTGTGAGTATATACCTTCCTTAGGCACCTCAGAGGGAGAAGAGGTAGTTAGGCTAAGGTAAGATTAATGTGTTTTCATTTCCCTTGACCTAAAAACTATCTAATTATCTCAATATTACCACCAACAGAGATCAGCAAAAAAGAACAAATAGCCCAGAAATAAGCCTTAATAAAAATTAAAGGAAGCATCACAAATCAGTAAAGAAGGGAAGAATTATTTAAAAATTGATGCTGGAACAAATGCCTAACTAGCTGGAAGAAAATCAATTTGAATCCTACACTTAAATAAATTCAATACAAATCAAAGTGTCTAATGAAAAAAATCAGATAATAAGAAGAAAATATGGACAAAGATATATTTTATTTCTTGCAGGAAAAGGCTTTCCAAATTTAAAAGCAAAGAAATTACAAGGAAATATTGACAGATTGAATTCTATGCCAAAAATTTATAAACAATATCAAACAATGAACTTAAAACAATATCTGCAACAAAGATTATAAGCAAAGAACAAATACTAAAAATCAAATATACAAAACAAACACATTAATATTCTAATTTAATTAATGGACAAAGAACACAAACAGAAAAATTCTAAATGAAAAAGTCCAAATGATAACTATTTAACCTGATGAATTGTTAAAGAATTTCAAATTAAAATAATAATGAAGTAATAATGATCTTCATCTACAATAACAAAATGGTAATAACAGTGTATTAGAAGCTAAGTTGTCTCAAACATTGCTGGTAGAAATATATTTTTAAAAACTTTGGTGAGTTAGGTTGGCAATACTCATAATAACAAGTAAAACAAAAGGAAAGAAACCCTTGAAAACAATTTAGGGTAAATTACCACCATTAGGGAAATAGCTCAGCAAATTACGATATATCTATTTTAGCAAATATTATGTATTTATTAAAATTATATTTACAGAAAGTTTCTAATGATGTGGAAAATGTAATCAAATTTTAAATAAATAAAAATGTGCAAAAATATATATGTTTCTACAAAGAAAAATGTCTAGGAAAAATGTACTTCAAACTAATGGTCCTGGTTATCTCTAGGGATTACCAGTAAATTTCCTTATCTACTTTACCGATTTCTGTTTTGGTAGTTTTTTTTTAGGAAATAAAGAAATCAGGGAAAGACTGATCAAAATTTGGGTTCCAAATTCCCTGTAGGAGAAATTAAGTGCTGTGGGTCTCTGATGAAGAGCTTTGCCCATAGGAACCTCAAGATCATGCAGGACATAGGCAGCTCAGTTAACCTTTGGAGGAGAGTGAACCAGGTGTGAGGAATCCAGAACTGTCTTACATATCAGCCTTCGGTTTGTGGATGAGTATTTTCATGTTACTTTTTCAGTCCCTTGTGGGGACAGAGAGGTCTGGTTGGTCAACATACATGAACCTTGGCGAAGACCCTATTGGCTATAGGAAGGTTGGTAGATGCCAAGGATTGAGGGATAGGATGCCGACCACAGAGGCGAGATCTCCAGTGGGATCCAGGCTATAACCAGCCTCCAGTGAAGGCATCCTCTAGCCTAAAGGCAGTTTGCATCTAAACTAATCCATATTAGGCTACTCTGGATTATTTCCAAGGTAAGAGGTATAGTGTCCACGCCATAATATACCCATGCAACTATCCTGCACTGACTCCTTGATCCTGCTGGATGGAATGTCCTGGACAGGCATCATGGGAGCAGCGACTACATTCCCTATGCAGTTCTTCTTGCCCATCCAGTCACCCATAGGTGAGAGGCCAAGGCTTGTTACTGGATGAGCACGTGGCAGTGGGGAGCTTAGGCCCATTAGGTACAAATATTATGAAAAGGGAAAACACAAATCAGGGCAGGCCCAGCATCTAAGAGCAACAAAACCTCTGATTCTAGAATCTACTCCCAACCAATGGCTCCAATTCTACTCCTGACCATAAGGAGCTTGCAAGACATGTGGAGACTGAAGATGTGCTTAAAAAGAGGCTTTGGACGTTCTACAGTGGCTGCTACCGGTATCACACAAGTCATGGAACAATGGCCAAACCCCCACCCCCGAAGACCTTAAACATCAGCAACTCCACTTGTTTTACATAAGAGAAAAACTGAAGTCCAATAGGGACAGTGACTTGTCCAAGGTCACACAGCTGGTTCACAGCATACCCTAGACCAATTCAGATAAAAGCCTGCCATTAGCTTTGAAGAAGCAATCACACATTGAGAGCAACACTAGTACCTGCCTCACTGGGTTGGAGAGAAACCACCCTTGTCTTATAGAGAGGTGGACCTTCTAGCATGCCCTCCTGGCCAAATGAACCCTGCAGCCCACTGCCCCCCAAGCCCTAGATTGGGTATGGTTGAGTACACAGGTGATACAGATCTCATTGACTCTCAGACCCATGATTCCAGAAACCTCACAGTCTACACATACCTCTCCTGGACTAAGCTTTAGATACCTTCAGAGAGGAGAACCCAGGATATTTGAACAATGACAGGAGGTTGACTGAACTGGTCTCTGGAATGTTCTTAATTCAGAAATACTAGGGGCCTTGGAAGTTCAAGGAATTTAAGAGCAGAGCTGGGTAGGGGATACAGCTGACTGGCAGAGAGTATGACATTAAGGACATACTGCAATCTTTCCAGTCCTCAAATTCCTCATCTGTTGAGCAGACAAAACAGGTAGAAAAATTAGATACAGATTCTACTCAACTTATGATGGGGTTATGTCTCCATAAACCCACGTAAGTTGAAAATATTGTAAGTCAAAAATGCATTTAGTACAACATCACAGCTTAGCCAAGCCTACCTTAAACATCCTCAGAACACTTACATTAGCCTACAGTTGGGCAAAATCACCTGGCAACACAGTACACCATAGACTATTGGTCATTTACCCTTGTGATCTTGTGGCTGATTGGGAGTGGTGGCTTGCTGCCACTGCCCAGCGTCACAAAAGAGTATCTTAAACTGCATATCACTAGCCCGGGGAAAATTTCAAAATTTAAAGTATGGTTTCTACTGAATTAGTATCACTTTTGCACCATCATAAAGTTGAAAAATCTTAAGATTAACTATTGTAAGTCGGGGACTATCTGTAATCACTAACGTCTCTTATAACTATCCAATATATGTTTCTTGAAATTTCTCTTTCATCTCTGCTATAGATTTGTCCCAAAGCAGCTCTTCTTGCCTTCCAGTTGGCCAAAGGAATATACATGGACAAATCCTCTTGTCCCACTGCCCAAGGATCTGCATGTACAGAAGCACTTGTTGATACAACTAGCACATTTGCCAGTCAAAACATGAGCGGTTTAAGAGATGCACAGTTTCTCTTCATGGAACAGGCCCAGGGGATTCCTAAAGGCCTCTTTGAAAGTGGCTTAGACTGTGTGGGCTGCTCAGTTTGCTGTGTCCCCATCCATGTTCCCTCCTGGAATTGCGGGCACTGGAGGTGTCCACCCTGGGCTGTGGCTCTGGCCACTGACCAATGTTTCATCAAAGTGACAGCCGGGTGCTGTCGGCCCCCATTTCAAACAAGCAAGAGATCCAAGTATCACTTCTCATGATTAATGATAAGAAGTCAAGAATGTGATGGCTTGGTTTCAGATGCCTCTTCTCTGCAACACTCCCCAAAACCACAGACCACATCCAGAGCCAGAATGACATGTGTAGGGGTGGAGGAAGTGGCTGGAGTGCAGATGTGTGCTGGGATCCAGAGATCTGAAGCCAGGTCAGTACATGACGAGGGAGCAACAGAAGCTGCAGTGGGGCTGGAATCCTGCCGTTGGCAGGTGCAGGAACTGGGAATGGGAACCCAGTGGTGGTGATGAGAGGTGGGCATAAGGACAGTGCTCAGGATTTGCTCCAGCTCTGAGGAAGGAGGTATAAAGGGTAACCAAAGCAAGTGGGGCAAACCAAAATGCTAGAAATCTGCTTGGAGAGAGAGTTCAGAAGGTGCTTAAAGCCAAATTCTAGGAAGAGAATTCAGCATCTGGAGTAAAAGCAGAGTCTTAAAGGAAGCTGGACAGGAATAAGCAGGTGTCTCCCCGTGGCCTCCTCCTGGGCAAAGTGGGGGGCCCATGAAGCTGGAGGTCCCCGTTTCTGAGCTCCATGACACGGAAATGCCACCAGAAGGATCAGAACAAGGCATTACCCAAGACAGTAGCGATAATCACCTCCACTCTCTTCCCCCTGGGTCCTTTTAATGTCCCCAACAAAGTGATGGTTCTGGAAATAAAGCAGGTTCTCTGCAAGTCACAGGAACCTGGCTCATACTGGGAGCACTTTCTTTCGGCAAGACCCAAATTTAAGAGTGAGAGAAATATTGGTTCCATAAAAAGCCATTATTACAATGACCGCCCCAACTCCAAGTAGAAATTGCTCCACCACCAAAGCATCCATTACTGAACAGATCTAGTGATACAAAGGGACGTATGTACAAACTCTCTCGTCCCACTGCCCAGGGATTTGTGCATATAGAAGCGCTTGTTGGTATGACTGCTTTTGTGGCTTCAAAAGATTGTAAGATTAATTCCTTCTCTATGGCTTCCTCCTCTGGTTCCCACCCCACCCCTGCCACCCAGGACCAAGCAATGTTTGACGACTGTCAACTTATGCCCTGTAGTACAAAAATGCTCTGTTGGTGTGACATAGGCTGACATACTTGAAACAAACCTTGGCAATGACAAGCTGAACCCAAAGGGAACTAAGTGAAATATCAGATACATCAGATCAGACATTTTCCTCCCTCTTGAGAGGAACTCAAACAATGTGAAAATTCAGACATTTTAAGTCAGAGACATTGCTGGAGCCACTACCTAAAGCAGTTACCACGCCATGGACAAGACCTCCCAGCCCATGTGCATCCAAAGGAAATACTATTAATGTTGCTCAAGTGCTCCTCAGGGATTTTGTCTCTACATTACTAATGTCATTTCTCAACAGGCCAGGAAGAGAGAAGGGGAGCAGGCATGAGAGAAATTTTTACATGGGGAAACTGAGATACATGTGGGGCAATCACTTTCACAAAACCCTCCAGGAAGCCAACAGAGGGGCCAAGAGTGGAGTCTGGATTCCAATGACATTAATCCCCATATCAGAGACGACTTCATATTAAATGAATGATGTTAGAGGTGTTTGCACAAACACCCTGAACTTAACTACCAAGATTTGCACTTAGTCCTAGGGTTCCTGCCTTCCCCACACATCAGGTGAACCTCCTTAGCAGTCTCACCTGTAGTCAATCTGCCTCACCCTGGCTACACAATAGAATCACCTAAGCAGCTTTAAAAAAAATACCTGTATTTGTCAGCTCTCCCAAAAGGTAAACATGAAATTACCATGGGACCCAGTAATTCCACTTCTAGGTGCATATACTCCAGAGAATTGAAAGCAAAGACTCAGATACCTGTATACCAATGTTCATAGCAGAATTATTCACAAGAGTCAAAAAAGGTGAAAACAACCCAAATGTCCATCAATGGATGAATGAACAAAACAAATGTGGTATATACACACATGGGAATATCATTCAGCCCTTAAAAAGAATGCAGTTCTGATATATGCAATAACATGGATAAATCCTGAAAACATGCTAAGTGAAATACAGCAGACACAAAAGGGCACCTTCTTATGTAAGGTGCCTAGAACAGGCAAATTCCTGGGGAAAGAAAGTAGAACAGAGGTTATCAGTTTCAATTTAGTATTAAGTTCATGTGGTGTTTATCTTTCCATTCTTGCAATACTTCACTTAGAAGAATGGTCTCCAGTTCCATCCAGGTTGTTAGAAAAGATACTAGATCACCATTTTTTTATGGCTGAGTAGAACTCCATGGTATACATATACCACATTTTATTAATCCACTAATGTATTAATGGGCACTTGGATTGTTTCCACATCTTTGCGATTGTGAATTGTGCTGCTATAAACATTCAAGTGCAAGTATCTTTTTTATATCATGTCCTTTTTTCCTTTGGGTAAATACCTAGTACTGGAATTGCTGAATCAAATGGTAGTTCTACTTTTAGTTCTTTGAGGTATCTCCATATTACTTTCCATAGAAGTTGTACTAGTTTGCAGCCCCAACAGTGTATGTGTTCCTCTCTCTCCACATCCACGCCTGCATTTGTTGTATTGGGACTTTTTGATAAAAGTCATTCTCACTGGAGTTAGGTGATATCTCATTGTGGTTTTCAATTGCACTTCCCTGATAATTAGAGATGTTGAGCATTTTTTTCATGTGTTTCTTGCATGTTTTATGCAGTATATTAAAAGCTGGAAGTGAGCATCTGAGGATCAAAAGTTAGCTACTTGGTCAGATCCCACACCTTAAAAAGTGGATGTAGTGATTTTTAAAAGTCCACAAATTCTTTTAATGGATATTCCTTTAGTGGAGAAATAAAGCCTAATTCACCCACCCTGGATTGTGGGCTGGGCTCAGTGGCTGGTTTCTAAGGAACAGAATGAAGTCTGTTTGGGTTTGCTGTCTCCTCCTTGAGTCACTCATTCTATGGTAAGCTGAGTGTCATGCTGTGAGAACCACAGCCAGGACTCACCTCCCCTTAGTCCCTGGTCCTGGTCCTGGTGAGGACACTTTGGCAGCCCTGTAGAGAGGCCTTTGTGGGGAGAAACTGAGGACTCCTGCCAGCAGGCATAGGCGAGAGCCAATGCAAAGGGTGATTTCCCCAGCTGTGGTCCACCTATGAGAGGACTGCAGCCCTGGCTGACAGCATGACAGCAATCTCGAGAGAGACCCTGAGCCCCAGCACAGCAAATCCTGAATCCTGGACACTTAGAGACTCTGCAGTCATCAATGTTTATTGTTTCAAACTGCTGCAAAATTTTGGGATAATTTGATATGCAGCAAAACCTGTATCAAATACTGGAGTTGAACTATATTCTCAGAATTGAAAGGAGCCTTAAAGGTCACCAAATCTGACTACCCAGCCCTTTCATTCCAAGTGCCTGCTCCATTCTTGACTTCAGGTTTTCCTTGTCTGTCATTCTAGGTCATTCGTTCAGCAAATATTTACTGAGCACTTCTTATTTGCCAGACACAAATGCTATAAGGGTTAAAATAAACAAAGATACCAACCACCCCTAAGTATGATGCACCTTGATAGATACTTGCTAGTGACAGCACAGTGAACTGCGGGGACTCAGAGGCAATGTGGCAGGGGCCCTCTCCTAGTCTTAGGGGTGTGTGAAAGAGTGAGAAAGTCTTCCCAGAAGTGAGGATCCCTCAGTTGAGAACTGAAAATGAATGACAGAGAAGGACCTTCCAGGCACAGCAGACTCCACTGTATGTCTGAGGAATTGCCATCAGCTCAATGCACTGGCAGCAGATGTGACTAGAGACAGGTCAGACCCTGAAGGTCCTTGAAGGCCAAAGGGAGGCACGTGAACTCCATTCCACTGACAAGGAGGGCCTCAGAGATGTTAGAGGTTTTCACGTTTGCATTTTACCGAGCGTACCCTGCTCCAGGGTGGAGGGTCAGCAAGGCAGGGCAGGTGTGGAGACAGGGAATACAGTGAGAACCTGCTCCTACATCCAGACAAGAGAGAAGGCAGAACCAAGCCAGCAATAGAGTGAATGCAAAGGAGATGGATTGAAGAAAGTAATTCAAGAATATTTGTAGATGAGGTAGAAGAGATAAGACTGATCCCCAGGTTCCTAACTTTGGAGACCAGATTGGGATAAAGCATGAAAGGAGGCTGCAAATGGAAGTCACACATCTCGAATGCTGCCTGACTGCCCACCCGCCCTCCCTGGCCTCCTTTCTGTGTGAGTTCCAAACCTGCAGGCTCATGGGATGTTGAGCTGAAGGGCCTCAGGGGTCACCTGGTCAACCCTCCCCTCCTTGCTGGCTGCACAGGCTAGTTACTGGTATCTTGCAGCAGCAGCTCCCAGCCTGTCTCAACGTGGTGCTGGGCCCAACCCAGGAACCACAAGGGAGACTCTTTATTCATCCCCATCAGGATGCAGCTGCTGGGAGCTGCTATTCTCCTAAGACCTACCACTCCACCTCTTCACACCAGGCAGGGGCTCAGCAGGACCCAGGCTAGCCAGGCTCCTCCACAGGAGTCACAGAGAGCTACAGGCGTGAGCTCAGCTCCTCTAAATGCTGCCCTGGCCCTTCCCACCCCTGGCTGCTTTGCTCACTCATCTGCTCAAGACTTCCCTCTCACCCTGGACTTTTGGTCCTGCCTGGCCATGTGTGTTTGTTGAGATTATGTTCTTCTATCTACCCTTGCCTTGCTCTTGCAGACTCCATGGCCATGGGTAGCTGTTTCACCTTTCTGATTCTCAGTTTTCTCATATGTAAAGTAGGGATAAGAATAGTAGTCCCAACCTTATAATATTGTTGTCAGAATTAAAGGAGATAATACAGAAGATGCTTAGAGGAACATCTGGCATGTATAAATTTTCATTAAATGTTAGTAATGGTGGTGATGATGACAGTGGTGATGATAATGATGATAGTGATGATGGTGGTGATGGTGATGGTGATGATGGTGGTGGTGATGATGATGGTAGCAATGGTGATGGTGGTGATGGTGGTAATGGTGATGATGGCAACAGTGATTATGATGATTGTGATGATGATGATGATAATGATGACGATGGTGATGGTGGTGATCCCTTCTCCCTTGAGAATGCTCAGTGGTGGTTGACCCCACCTCTGCCTTGAACCAACTCTCAGGCCCTGTCCCACATCCAGTTTTTTCTTGTCCATCCTTCCATTTCTCTCAGCTTCCTT
>CAUYRT010068426.1:0-11446 GCA_963574885.1 Lepilemur ruficaudatus
CCAGGCTGTCGTCCGCAGCTACACCAGACAGGGCTGCCGCACTGCTCCACAGAGCTGGGGCGCAGACGCCCTGGATCCCATCTCGGCTCCCCGGCTGCTGAGGACCCTGGGCCTCCACGGTTGTTTGTGCGCCGTGCGGCACACAGACAAGCAGGGATATTGTCTGACATACATTTCGTGTCAAATAAGTAACAAGCAAAAGCATGCCCGCAAGCTCAGCATCACCGACGCCGTGCAGAGCCGGGACGCGGAGGGTGGGAGCTCAGCCTGTGGGCGCCACCTGCAGACACTCCAGGGAGGTTCCACGTCACAGGGTCTCAGAATGTCCTCGCTAACTGTGGCATGTCTGAAAAACACACACGTATTGCAGTGGGACCTACATGCTGTAACGTGCACGGCTCGGTGGCGTGTGACACGGTACAGCCCGCGTCAGACGCGGCACTGGGTACAGCACCTCGCTGCTCGGCGTGGATGGCAGAGGTGGGGCCCGGCGTGCAGGGGCCGGGCAGGCCGGGGCAGGGGACGAGTGGGGAGGGCAAGGCCTGGGCCACGGGCGGAGGCTGTTTCCCCAGAAAGGCTCGGGAGAAAAGGGCAGGAGCAAGAGACGAGCTTTACAAAATGCTCCTCAGGATCATAGGCTTGGTTCTCCCTGGCTCCCGACGGGGGACCTTCAGGTGTCTGTGCCTCAGCCATGCATGCGGCTCCCTCTGGGTGCAGGGAGCTCGGCTGGCCTGGAGGGCAGATGCCGGCACCTCCACGCCCCTGCCCGGCCAGCCTGGGAGCAGGATTCGGGCTGAGACTGGAGAGGGTCCAGCCGCAGGGGGAGGGGGAGGAGAGGCTGGCACAGGCACCACTCAGCCTGCCCTGCACCCCAGACTTTCACAGAAGTGGAATCAGGTTAAAAATCGACATGGGCTGAGGTGTGGCTTACGCCCATAATTCCAGCACTTTCGAGGCCGAGGACCACTAGGGCCCAGGAGCCGGGTTTGCAGTGAGCTCTCACCATGCCACTGCACTCAGCCTGGGCAACAGAGCCAGACCCTGTCTCAAGAAAGGAAAAATCAGTGTGGGGTGGACTTGCAGAAAACGTGGTCCCCAGGGAGGAGGACATACAACGGGGGATGGGAGGGGAGGAGCCAGGTTCCCCCTCAGGGCAACCTCTGGGGAAAGGTTTCGGGGCAGAGGGGAAGGGGGCCCTTCCATGGTAGGTTTGTGTTTCTTTATTTATTCTGGTCTCGCTCTGCCGCCCAGGCCGAGATCAGCGACACAGGCAGAGCTCACTGTGCACCTCGGCTCCTAGGCTCCAGCGATCCTCCCGCCTCGGCCTCCCAAGCAGCTGGGACTGCAGGCACAGGCCACGCCCAGCTGCTTTTTAAGCCTGTGACAGCAAGCCAACCTTCTCTGACAGTTTTGCTTAAAGGCCCAAAGTCTGCCACCCAGGCCAAAGCCAGCCTGTCCACCTCCCCTCAGCTCCTGCTGCCGCCAGGAGCGCTGTGAGCAGCCTGCGGTGCAGACAGGCCGCCACCCCCAAGGCTGCTGCACGGAAGGCTGGTCCAGAAGCTGGCCCACACCTCGCCTGAGGCCTCTGTCAGGTGCTCTCCAAGCATGGCCCTGCCGGGAGGTCCCCGGCTTGGCAACTCAAAGCCCACAAACGGCTGAGAGCAAAGCTGTGGGAGAGAGGTTTCCACAGAGACGAGGGTGTCTCTGGTGGCTTCAGCCACACCTGCCCTCTCTGGGAGAGGTAGAGGGTCCCCTGTCCACACCTCCGGAGCCCCGTAGCAGGTGTGGCCGGAGGGCTGCACTTCACAGGGTGCGCCCTGCAGCTCCTTTGTGCACGGAAGGGTTTAATGGGGCAGAGTGGTCATCGCACTTGGCTGAGAAGTGAGGCCTCTCCAAATGGCCCTGGAGAGGGTCGGAGATCAAAGCTGCTGCCTGGGCCCCTCAGCCACCTCCAGCGACAGGAATTCACACCTGCTGGGGAGGATGGCTGCTGGCTGAGGCCTCACCTGCAAAGACGGGCAGTTTGAACCTTGCTGGGTGACAGGATAAAAGGTGAAGCTACTCCCACTTCGTAGAGGGTGGCTGTGAGTTCACTTCCAGGCCTCTTCTTTTCACAGGCCTTTGGCTTGAAACCTCTGATCCCAATTTCTGCAACAGACGGTGTCTCCAGAGGCCCCAGCAGGACCCCCACCTCTCATCTGAGCATGCCAGGCCCCCACAGGAGGGTGAGAGAGACAAGGGAGGCCCTGTTGGGAGGACGGCACCCTGCGCGGCTTAGGTACATAGACGCACGGAGAACTTCGTCTGCGAGCTGCAGCGGGGCCACAGGGATTGCTTTCTGCGGCCAGCTCTCCCGAGCTTTTCCCACTGAGTCGGCTTTCACGAGAGGAGGCCCGTGGCCTGGTCTGTGTGGAATGAGCGTGTTCACTCAGACGTCCCTGCTCTGAAGCAGGGATGAGGGCTGTGGCCGGGGAGGCCAGCCCTGTAGCTCGCACACACTCGGCGCTCAATAAGCGTTCAGTGAGAAAATGACTGGACACTCGATGTAACAGTCCCGGGGTCCAGCCACTGCTGCGGAACTAGTTTACCCCAGACTCTTCACACGTGCGTTGCTAGCGGTTCCTACTAATCCTGGCGAATGCTTCTGAAGTCATGACTCCTAGTGGTGGGATCTTCTGTTCCACTCACAGCTCTTTCTTAGCTGTGGAAACTTCAGCCTCACTCCACGCATATTCCAGGGAGCTGTGGGCTGCCCAACGCTACCGAAATTCCATCTAAGGGACACCTGGGTTTTTGTCTACAAGAAACTGTCCCGATAACAGCTGGCATGTGCCACGAACTAGTGAGATAGTTATCAGTGGAAAATCTTTCCTAGAATAGACAATTTTCTATTCAAAAGTTTGCCAGCACGAACCCCACGTACCCAGCACTGCGGCCAGGTCTGCACTTTCCGAACGGTTTCCTGAAGCCTGATTGGCCCCACGCTGCCCACCCTTTGTCCTGGCTTCTTGCAGAGCCCCCGGCCAGGAGGCCTGCTGACAAAACTGCGCAGGTGGCGCAAACGCAGGCTTTAGGGTCACGCGGCGCAGAAGAGCTGCCTGTGTCCCCCAGCCTGGCGAGGGCTGCGCTTCCCAGGTGGGAAGGAGCAGGAGAAAGCGCGGTGTTTTCCCAGCAGGCACCTGTGGCCGGGCACGCTGAGGGCCGAGGGAGGCAAGGCCTGGCCCAGACACCCCCCGCGGAGACGCACAGAAGCTGCCGTGTCTGACCCCTCGGCACCCCCACAGGTTCTGCTCGCAGGTGAACTGGCAAAGTGAGGGGTGGCCACCCTGGCGTGGGCCCCTGACGGACTCTGGGCCGTGACACACCTGTCCCTCTGGCACTGAGACGAGACCACCGCTCACTCCGTGTCCCCCACCAAACAGCTGTCAGGCGACAGTGGCTTTGGTCCCTGTGCCTGGGGAGCCAGATTCAAACAGGTGGTCAGTACAGGTTGGAAAATTCCCTATCCCGTTACTGGTTCCCAGAGCTATCCAATTCCCGTCCCGTCTTCTGGGAGAACTCCGCTGTGAATAGAAGCCTTGAGGCGAGGCTGCTTCCTCCCTCCTGTCCTCCATGCTGCTCCTCAGCCCTTCGGTACGAGTCCCTAGAGAGGCTCAGGGAGCTGACGGGTGACAGGTGCAAGCGGGGGCCGCTGTGCGCCCACCAGCGTCTGACCGCACTCGGCTCCTTCTCAGCACGTTCGGCCAAGGAGTGTCGTCGGCTGCTTTGGCATTGCAGGGTCTGCTGGTCACGTTATTTTGGGGACAAAGCCCTTTCCTCCATTCAAAGTGCTGTGTAGCTTAAAAGGTTTTTTTAGAGATGGTTCTTGCTACGTTGCCCAGGCTTGTCTCAAACTCCTGGCCTCAAACTCCTGCCCTCAAGCCATCCTCCTGCCTTGGCCTCCCAAAGAGCCAAGATTACAGGTGTGAGCTGCCATGCCCAGCTGTCCTCTCTGGAGAAGTTTTAAACATAGACAAGACTGTAGGAGTTGGAGGAGAACGTGGAGACCATCTGGTCTGGTGTTCTAGCCAGGGAAGCCCACAGAATCTGCTGTGCTCTGAAAGTGTCTACATGCCATGGTCACCTCCCCACTTCCAACGCACAGGCCTGGGAATGTGCATTCAGGTCATTCCAGTCTGCACCCACGTTGAGAACCGCTGTATAGATCAAAAAGCAGAAGCCAAGGTATTTGTTCAAAGATATTTTGTGTTAATAACCAAACACATTAAGGTTGGTGCAAAAGTAATTGCACTTCTGGACCATGAAATTTAAATCATTATAACTAGGCCCAAACACATCTTTATTATAATCAAAATAGGAACCATTACAATCAACACATTTTTGCCAACGAGAAATAATTTGTTTATTCTTATAGATTATTTGTTTGTAACTATTTCTTACAAATTATACTTTGTTACAAGTATATTTACAATATATACAAATATATCACAAATTTTATTAGAAAAATTATTTGTAATATTTATTCCTACAGAATTTGTTTATTCCTGTAGTGTAAAAAATCCATGCTTTGGGATTCCATGAACTCTTGGAAAGCATTTTCTGCATCCTGCTGGTTGTGGAAGTGTTTTCCCTGCAAAAAGTTGTCGAGATGCTTGAAGAAAAGCAGTGGTCGGGTGGCGAGAGGTCAGGTGAATATGGCGGATGAGGCAAAACTTCATAGCCCAATTCGTTCAACTTTTGAAGCGTTGGTTGTGTGACGGGCAGTTGGGCGTTGCCATGGAGAACAGGGCCCTTTCTGTTGAGCAACGCAGCTGCAGGCTTTGCAGTTTTCAGTGCATCTCATGGATTTGCTGAGCAGACTTCTCAGATGTCCTGGTTTCGCCAGGATTCAGAAAGCTGCAGTGCATCAGACTGGCAGCAGACCACCAAACAGTGACCAGGACCTTTTCCTTGTGCAAGTTTGGCTTTGGGACGTGCTTTGGAGCGTCGTCTTGGTCCAGCCACCGAGCTGGGTGTCGCCGGCTGTCATATGCAATCCACTTTTCGTCACACGTCACAAATGGTTCACTGTTGTTGCATACAATGAGATGACATTTCAAAACGATGATTTTTTTTGATTTTCGGTCAGCTCATGAGGCACCCACTTACCGAGTTTCCTCACCTCTCCAATTTGCTCCAAATGCTGAATGACTGTAGAACGGTCGATGTTGAGTCCTTCGGCAACTTCTCACATACTTGCAAGAGGATCAGCTTCCATGATGGCTCTCGATTGGTCGTTGTCAACTCCCGAGGGCCACCGCGCTCCTCATCTTCAAGGGTCTCATCTCTGTTGCAAAACTTCCTGAACCCCCACTGCACCGCATGGTCGTTAGCAGTTCCTGGGCCAAGTGTGTCATTGATGTTGTGAGTTGTCTCTGCTGCTTTACCACCCATTTTGGACTCAAATAAGGAAATCCCTCAAATTTGCTTTTTGTCTAACATCATTTCTATAGTCTAAAATAAGCATCAAATAAACAGCAAGTAATAAGTCATTAGCAAAACAAATAAAGCAAGAAATCCATACTAAAATGATGTATGACATAACCACATGTATTTAAGAACGTATTCCAGTATCAAAGGGCAAATGTCAACAATGCTAAAACTGCAATTACTTTTGCACCAACCTACTATTTGGGGGACTTAGCCCTTGGGAAAAACAGCAGTCACTCTGGAGTCCCTGGACCAGTAGCTGCTGGGCCTCCCACGTACCAAAGGTACAGCCCCGACTCTTTTTGTTTGTTTTTGAGACAGAGTCTTGCTCTGTTGCCAGGGCTAGAGTGCTATGGCGTCGGCTTAGCTCACAGCAACCTCACACTCCCAGGATCAAGCAATCCTCCTGCCTCAATCTCCCTAGTAGCTGGGACTACAGGCATGTGCCACCATGCCTGTCTAATTATACATATATATTTTTTCATTGTCCAGTTAATTTCTTTCTATATTTTTAGTAGAGACGGGGTCTCACTCTTGCTCAGGCTGGTCTCGAACTCCTGAGCTCAAATGATCCTCTCCCTCCCCCCTCGGCCTCCCAGAGTGCTAGGATTACAGACGTGTGCCACCATGCCCGGCCCAGCTCAGACTCTTTAGGTGCGATCCAGGAGTCTGCAACGGTTCCCAGGTACCATGAAACGTCCTCGGGGAGATGCTATACACAGACGCACATATGTACGAGTGGTGGTCCCTGACTGGGAGGGGAGGGACACAGGTTTCTCAGGCAGGCAGATAAGGACGGTAAGGGACACGGCACTGTGCCAGCTTCCATGGGACAGGCAGGGAGTCTGTGGATCAGCTCCCCAAGCATCGGCCGGGAAAGAAGCACCGACGCCCCGGGTGGGTCCCCACGGCCGTCCAGTTTGGAAGCTCTGGGAGCTTCTCAGCCCACACGGCCTCCTCATACTCAGGAACTCCCGGGCCCTCCAAGGCGGGGGCCTGGGCAGGAGCAGGCACCACCTGTGTGACCTCAGACAAGTCCCTTAACCTCTGTGACCCTCCGTGTCTTCTTCCCAAACAGGGCTGTGCTGCCTGCCCCACGGGCAGGCACGGTGTGCAGCTGGCGCCGGCAGGTTCTCCCTGGACGGCAGCTCTCGTCCTGGAGGGCATCGCCTCCACCCACGTCTCGCTGGCGGAGCGGCACCTCCCTCTCCGCACGTCTGACCAGCCTCCACTCCCACAGTTTGTGTCTGTGAGCGTGGTCCTCTCTCCAGATGCGCTAAAGTTCCCTGAAGAAATCATGATCCCCTCAATTTCCTCATTTAAAGAACTGAAATGATGATCCCAGCAGCCTGTACCGCACACGCTACTCTAGAACGGGATGAAATGTGTGCAGAAGCCCCTGAGCGCCATGGGGCATGACGCAAGCGTGAAACGCAGCGACGGTGTCAGAGCCGCGGCAACAGATGCCGTGCGGCACTCAGTACCTTACACAGCGCATGGGTTTTCCTCCAATCCCAACTTGGGGAAGTTTTTCTCGTGGTGTCTCAGCAGGTGGTAAGGAAAAGACATGTACCTGACAACGTGAGAAAAGGGGAAGTAGGTATTTTTGCTTGGTGTCCTCGCTCCCTTTTCAACTGAGTTAGCTGCTACTTTTGTTCTGATCTTCTCATCTGAAGTGATCCTGGGTCGATGCTGTGATCCTCAGGGGCAGAACTGACCAGGGCTGTGTCCGGGGACCCCAGGGGTCCATCCCGCTCTGCACCAACCAGCTGGGGTTTTCGACTGTGAGGTGCCCAGAGGAGGGGGATTCTTTCCCTGGTCTCAGCTCGGCTTTCCTTCCCTCATCTTCTTAGCACCACAGGAACTTAGCAAATCCACCTACTGATCAGTGACCGTTTCCTGGGACAGCAAGAAAGGAAGAGTTTCCTTTGCTCTGGGGAGGCTGGCGGCAGAGGGCACCTTCTGCGCTTTCCAGCCAGCTCTGGCGTAGCGGGCCGAGGAGACGGCAGCCGCAGATGCAGCCCTGCCTGAGCCACCGCCGTCTGGCAGGGTTGCACCAGTTGGTCCCAAACTACAAAGTCGACCGTGTGACCACAGAAAGTGCCAGAGGCCAACTGAGACCCAGCCACGGAGGTTGCTGGGTTTGCCCTCAGATGCGTAGCTGGGCAGAATGACCCAGCATATCAAATGCGTGTTGAACAGAGACAATTTATTACTTAACATAACTAGTCGTTCTTTTACACCCTGTGTTCAGCACCAAACCACACCTGCTTTTTCTCTGTTTCTACTGGAAGATAACGGTTGTGTTGCTTTAAAATGGGCTAAACTTGCATCCTCTCCTCACAGCTCCGTGGTAAGCACCTGACAGCCGTCTAGTTCAAATCAGGACCTGGGGCACAGGCTCCGGACCAGACTTCTTGGCTGGGGCCTGGAGTATCATCAGCTCTTAGTCTTAGGGGGAACAGAAGTGTGTGGCAGCTTGACTTTGAGGCTGAATGCAGTTGGTGCACGCCACACAGGCCCACGTGAAAAGCTCTGTGATGAGAGACAGTTCGATCCGGTTGGAGAAGCCAGGCAGATTTCGTGGGTGGAGGGGGATTTGCACTGGATTTTCTATTTCTCTGAGAAATACTGCCCGGCCAAGTCATGCAGGTGATAAACGCTGAGCAGAACGTGAGCAATTGAGGACGTTCTGGATCAGGCTTGCCCAGCGTCTCCAGAGATCTGGACCCATGTGCACGAGTGTGTATGCATGTTTGTGAGAGCAGGGTGTGAATGTGTGTGTGCCTGAGCATGTGCACGTATGCATGATGCATGTATTGCACATGTGTGTGCAGATATGGGTGTGTGACTGCCCTCCCCCTGCTGGCCGCTGCCTGCTGCTCCTCCAAGGAGTTTGTGCCTCAGCCTCCCTCTGTGGCATGAGCTGCACCCACTCTCCTCCCACTTGGGGTCCCCCTGCACCACAGTGAATTGTTTTATGATGAAACATCCTCCCAAGTAACACCAGGGAGGTCAGGAGCCCTAAATAAGTCACATTTTTTGGCATTTTACCTCTATTACTCATTTGTTCTCTTTGGTAGCCCCATGAATTGAGGCTCAATCAGTGAAGACCTGGGTTCAGCTGCCTGCGACTAAAATGCAACATCGGGGTTTATTTTCTCTCACTTAATGCAAAGTCCCATGGAAGGTGTTCTGGAGCTGGTTGCCAGGGACCAGGTGGGGTCTCACCTTGTCAGAATCTGAGCTCAGTGGTGCACTGCCAGATTGCACTGGCAGACAGCACTACCTTCATTTACAGATGAAGAAACTGGGGCTTTGTTTTTAGACATGGTGGTCTTGCTGTGCTGCCCAGGCTGGTCTCGAACTCCTGGCCTCCAGCGGTCCTCCTGCCTCCGCCTCCCAAGTGCGCCTGAAACTGAGGCTTTGAGAGGCTGGATTATTTTGCCCCAAACCACACCCTGAACAAGTGATGAGTCCAGAGTTCCGAGCCCGGTGCCACACCCAAGTGTCTGACCTGCCTGTGCCCTTCCAGGGTAAGGAGACAAATCCAGCACCACAGGGAGGGGCCGGCTCAGGGGACGCGCAGGCCACAGAGATCGCTGTGCATGTGTGAAATGTGGGGTCTGCAGTGTTAGGCTGCGTTTCAGTCTCACCATTCGACTGGGAAAAGCTACCCTGTTTCTAGTCCCTGCCTGCAGACTGTCTTGGTGTCACTCACCCGAGGAGCCCAGTGTGTGAATCACCCAAGTGGGGTTTAGAGACAGCCTCTGGGGGGCCAGGGCCGGGCCTGTCCAGCCTCCCAGGGCAGCACCGACTGCTGCCTGCTGCAGTTCGCTCGGCCCCTACGGCACCTTTGAACGTTTCACGCTCTGACCGTGAGCAGGCACGAGCCCTGCAGCTCACGACTGTGTTATCCACCGCATCGAGGTTCCAGCCGGTGCTGGGGCAGGCGAATTGGCACTTCCCAGTCAACGCCAGCAGCCCGCCGATGTGTCTCAGCCGAACGGCAACCCCAGAACATTCCCACTGACAAGAAAAGTCTGGTAACCTCTGTGATGCTGAAAAGAGCGAATTCTTCCTCCTCCCCTTCCCAGGACTCCAGGAAATATCTGAAATACAGGGCACTTCCTCTACCACAGAGCTATTTTAAGAAGGAGAACCAATAAAAACCCTACACAATGCATGCCCCAAATGTTGAGTACATGTCTGTCTGTAGACCCTGGAGGTTGCCCTGTGACCCTACCTGCTAGGCTATGCACGTCCCCACTCACCTCACCTGCTCCCGGCCAGACTGGCAGCCACGGTAGGGCTGCACCTGTTCCTCGGGGCACATGTCCAGTGGTTCTGGGATGCCACCACAGCCCCGGGCCCAGCCTGTCCCAAGCCCGTCTTCCTCAGCTGGGGGGGCTGTCTCTGTCCCAGCGCTTGGCGAACGCTGGACAAGTCCCCCTTGCTCACCTGCCTCACCTGCCCCTCAGAGCCAGTCTCTGCCCCTCCCTCCAGGAGAGACAAGCCACCTGTGGGTACCGCCACGGCCTTCGCTTCCACTGGAGGTGACTGCTGGGCAGAGAGATGCTCACGCCGCCCTGCACCCCTGCCACCTCCTCTCATCCCCTCCTCCTGCCCCGGCTCTGGTGCTCCCGACTGAACTTGACAATGTCCTTTCCAGCCTCCTCACGGGATTTTTTCTGTCCAATTTTTAGGGCCCCTTTGCCATGTGAACATTGCTAAGATGGGGCCGTGGGCTCAGCCTAGCCGGGGCACCTGGTGCAGCGCGTGGCTCGCAGCAGGTCATGGGGAAACGAGGTTTGGCTGCTGGACAGAGATGCCAAACATTGCAGACCCCAGCCGGGAAGGTGCTCCATGCAGTGACCCTCCTAGAACACTCTAGAACATCGTGAAACAAAATGTGTTGCTTGTATAAACTATGATCTCCCTCAACAGTTTGAATTTGAAACTTGAAATTTTTTTTTTTGTTTGTTTTCAGACAGAGTCTCACTCTGTTGCCTGGGCTAGAGTGCCGTGGCATCAGCCTAGCTCACAGCAACCTCAGACTCCTGGGCTCAAGCGATCCTCCTGCCTCAGCCTCCCAGTAGCTGGCACTACAGGCATGCACCACCATGCCCAGCTAATTTTTTCTATGTATTTTTAGCTGTCCAAATAATTTCTTTCTATTTTTAGTAGAGATGGGATCTCGCTTTTGCTCAGGCTGGTCTCAAACTCCTGAGCTCAAATGATCCGCCCGCCTCAGCCTCCCAGAGTGCTAGGATTACAAGCG
The DNA here is from genome assembly GCA_963574885.1 of Lepilemur ruficaudatus. Classification (NCBI taxonomy): domain Eukaryota; kingdom Metazoa; phylum Chordata; class Mammalia; order Primates; family Lepilemuridae; genus Lepilemur; species Lepilemur ruficaudatus. Next base: position 10,751 of record CAUYRT010068426.1, read on the forward strand.
TGAGCCACCACACCTGGCCAAAATTTTTTATCATGTATTAAAATAGTTGCAAACAGTGCTATTTCTGGCCAATGGTAAAAATTTACATTTCAAAATAGTTATATTTTCCTTTTAAAACTGGACTCCAAGTGCTATCACTGTTTGAAACCCGCTAGAAATTTCCAGCCCTCCCTTTTCTCTTGAGTGCATCTTCCCAGCTACTCTCCCCACAGAATTTTACCCCAAACTGTGTATCTTTAGGCTATATAAGGTTTTTATTTTTTCTGATCACTTCACTCTATTTTCTTTTTTTACAAAGAAAAAATGTATATAATCAAAATTGATTTGAAAAATATCTATAGTCTAGGTTATCTTGGGAAGGTGATAAAAATGTTTGGGAACAAGACCGAGCTGACGGTTGTGCATTATAACTGTGATGTGACTGAACTGTACCTTTTTTTTTTTTTTGAGACAGAGTCTCACTCTGTTACCTGGGCTAGAGTGCCATGGTGTCAGCCCAGCTCACAGCAACCTCAAACTCCTGGGCTCAGGCGATCCTCCTGCCTCAGCCTCCCAAGTAGCTGGGAATACAGGCATGTGCCACCATGCCCGGCTAATTCTTTCTATATATATTTTTAGTTGGCCAATTAATTTCTTTCTATTTTTAGTAGAGACGGGGTCTCGCTCTTGCCAGGCTGGTTTCGAACTCCTGACCTT
>CAUYRT010068429.1:0-12887 GCA_963574885.1 Lepilemur ruficaudatus
CCACTGAGGTCCTGTGTCCCACGCTGGTTCTCTGTAGATCGGCAGAGCTGGTCCTGTAGAAGTGGAGTTCACTCGCGTGCAGTGGACTGCCTATTTCACCTCCGACTCTGAGAGCAGAGAGCCAGGAGGGCACTCCTATTCTGCCATTTTCCACAATCCGATTTCTGTTTTCTTGACAAGTACTGAGACTATACAACCCACCAGGGGAGATTATCTAGGAAAATTATCTGATGTATGAAAAACTTTGGAACCCAGATGTTCCTCATCTGTTGTTTTCCAGTAATTGGGTAAGTTCAGTTTTCCCTTTGATAGGTCCCCTTTCTAATAATTCCAAGGCCATGTCTTAAATTGCTTCCACAGGTGACATGATAATTATAGGCCTAGGGGAGATAAGTTGATTCCATTTCTTCTTCCTCATAACCACAGCGTGGGGTCCTCATCTGACATACACACAGATTCACTCCAAAGACTAAGCTGGGTGAGTGTCTGTTTCTCAGCATCATTAATAGTGATAGCTCAAGACTCTGTCTTGGGTGGTTTGATGAAGTAGGGTTTTCTTAATGAAGTGTTTGATTTTGGTTGTCACACTTTCAGTCCTATAACTCAATGAATTATAGCTAATCTTATTATAACATCTATATGTAGATTTGTGGAAGGAAATTTGTATTTTTGTAATGTTCTATTTGAATTTGTTTTATATTTGACTTTTTTCTCATTTTAACAAATTTGCTGAATTACAGCATTCTGTATTTCTGTGAAATTTTATCTTGCAAAGCATAACAAATCTGAAGTAATTCAGAATGATTTTGTCATAACTTGTTTGTTCATTTAAGTTTGAATGTGCTTCGGTATATTTCTAATATTTCAGGGTTGTTTAAAATTTGGATATTATAATGGATAGGATATATTCAATATTTTGCAGTAATGTGATTTTGGTAGAAGACCAGAAAAGTTGTTTTGTTTTATTCTGTTACAGTAATTGCTAATAGAGAGTTTTTTTGTTAATTATAAGCTATTTGGAAATACCACCTTCTGGTATTTTAAAAAACATCTGTAGAATAAGTGACTGCCTTACATGAATGGAGGTAGATAATTTTTACATAATTTAAAATATGTTCTTAAATAAATTTAATTTTAGTATTTTATGTTTTCTGAATAAACTGAGATATATTAGGATGAGATTCTTTAGTGATGAGAATAACAATTTCCACCATTTGAAAAATATAGCATTCCCTTTTTATTTTAAAAATTCTTCTAATATAGGCATTTTTCTCTAAAAGTTAAAAATCATAATTTGATCAATAAAAAATATATTTCCAAAAAGTGACAATTAAATTTCAATTTAGTTGTTGAAATTCACAAGATATCGTTGCCTGAATTCAGTAAGGTAGTGTCTTCTAGTGTCTATGATTCTTTAAATGGAAGACAGACAGGATGGAATCAGGATAGGTTGAACACAGAAAGGAATAAACTGATGATGACAAAGATTGTCTATGTGTGGCCCACACAGGGCAGCAAAACCCCAAGGAACTTGATCAGTAGAAAACCTCTGTGAACACTGAAGAGACTTTAATTCATCATAATGGAATTCATGTTAGAAATCCCCGCCTTTCATTGATTTAGGAGAGAGATTGGAAAGATGGGCCTTGACTGATCCAGGACAGAGTCTGGAGCACAGAGAATGTATTCTCCGTTTTCTTCCCCTTCAGTAATTGACATCTGTTTTTTTCAGGTCTGTACTATGTTTTACAAATCCCATGACACTTTCATAGTGGTGTTGCCACATTCAGCAAAGAAAAACATTAGACTTAACCTTGAAATTTAGAAATCCAGCAAATAACATTTTACTATAACTATGCAACATTTGCGTATTGCATGCAATGTTTATATTGCAAGGAAACAGATTTATATATTACATGCAATACTTATATATAATACTTGTGATGACAGTTATACTAAAATTCTTATTATTTATGTAAATTTAAATTTGAGCAAGAGTCTTATGCTTTATTGTCAAGCCTCGTCAGTGGGAATCAAGATCCTTTTCTTTCCAGGTTCAGCACAAATGCCCTCTAGAATCTCATTGCAGAAAGATGCCATTTAACGATTTAGTAGCTACATTATTTTTTAAGTATATGATAGCCCTTCACAGAAGGGATTAAAAATTAAAGAGAGTAAGCTGAATATCTCATAGCAGTGAAGGAAAAAAAACTGAAATCATTATTTGTTATTTTATCTAATATTTTTATTATCTCTATGATAATGGCTTATAATGCAGATAATGTATGTGTGTATATACAAATACATACAGATACATATTTAAATTTTATAATTTTTAAATATGTAAGCATATGTATTTACTAAATAATTGAACAGGTATCATTGGCACATGCCCAAATAGTGTTTTATTGGCATGGACTGTGATCCTTGAAATGTGGAGACCATATGGCTGTGCCTATCTCACTATCATATTCTGGTACGTTTTCTGTGTCCAGCGTGACAGCAGAACACAACAATGGTGTGGGTGAAGATTTTGTTGGTGGCAACTATGTGTTGTTTGCTTCCGAGAGTTAAAATAAATGTGTCCCTTTACTACATGAAGCTTTTAAAGAAAGAGTGACAACCACTGAATCAACTATGCAATTTCAATTTCATAAACTCATATATATCAGGTGATTTTAGAGAAATATTCTACCTCAGTCATGAATTTCTGAATCTGAGAACACTAACTGTCCAATTATGTGCATTGTTTTATGAAACTAATATTTGTGAGTTGGTATAGTTATAAGTGACCTTGAATATAAAATTGAACCCTTTACCATTACATAAGATGACTATGAAGGGACGTAGTATTTTTCCATTTATTTTTAGTGTCATACAGCTTAATTGTTCTAAATTCTGAGTTGACTTATTTGTATACAATAATGTTGCCTGAATTTAGGACAAATAACACAAAAATTAATTGCTAAATTATTCAGTAAAATGTTTGTAGAGTTTTGAAGGGAATTGTCTTTACTATTGGAGACCTAAATATTTTTTTCAAGGTGTTGAGAAGATTTCCCTACATTAAGTGCAGTCTCAAGGAAAAGATCACCATGGGATTACTCTGATGCAACATCATGGATGCCATCAAGTTAGGAAAAGTACCTTTTTTCCTCTTGAAAATTGAACTTTAGCATTATTTCCTTAGATGAAGCCAGACCTCTGGGATGAATCAACTGAGAGAGAACCAAGAAGACTGTGAAGTGGTTTTGTTAAAGCAACTTGGTATAGGCAGAATAATGCTTCCCAAATGTGTCCACATGCTGATCTCTGTACCCTGTGAATAGATTAGGTTTTATGACAAATGCAAATTGAAAAGGAAGATTAATTTAATGTTTATTTGTTTACCTTGTCATAGGGAAATTTTCCAGGACTTATCAGCTGATCTCAATGTAATCACAAGGGTCTTCAAAATATAAAAGTTGGACAAAAAAGATATAATATCAAAGTGATATGGCGTGAGATTCATGTGTGTGTGTGTGTTTTGTGTGTGATTTTCCCCCCAATAGCCTAAAATTTACTTCAATTCAGCTATACAAACACTCATGAGTTATTTGTTTATGCCATCACTCTTCTGGGTGGTGAATATTAAAAAAAGAATAGAAATAAAATGTTTTCTAAATATGAAGCTATTGGTACTCTAAGAATGTACATAATGCACACCTTATACAGGTGTGATTGTGCATGTGTTGAAGATTCATATATACACACGTTTAAATAATGTTATTTGGCATAGAAAATAACATGTAAGTTGTATTCTTAGAAATTGGTATGTGATAGTCAATGTTAATAAAGAAAAATTCATTGAAAGAAACATAATGAAGGTGGTGATGACTTTGTGCAATAAATGACATTGATGATGTGAGGTCCTTTTTTTTCCTTCCAGGTACCTGAACTATTTTTTCTGTTTGCCATGAGAGGATCACTTTGCACCTACATTACCACTACAAAATGCCTTTTTTTCCCCAGGTTGGCATTGGGATCTCAGCAAATGCCTTCCTCCTTCTCATGCAGATCTTGACACTTTCTAATCAAAGGCCCAAGCTCACCAACCTGACTGTCTGCCACTTGGTTGTCATTCACATAGTGATGCTTCTCATCATGATGTTTGTGGAGTCTCCTGACCTGTTTCAATCACTAAATTTAAGAAACGACATCAAGTGTAAGGCATTTTTCTTCCTAAGCAGAGTGATGAGGGGGCTCTCCATCTGTACCACCTGCCTCCTGAGTGTGCTCCAGGCCATCACCATCAGCCCCACCACCTCCTGGTTGGGGAGGTTTAAACCCAAATCCACCAGTCACACTTTCCATTTCTTCTTTTACTTTTGGTTGCTCAATTTGTCTTTCAGTAGTATCCTGCTTTTCTGCACTGTGGCCTCTTCAAATGTTACCAACCACAATCTGCTGATTCTTAATAACTACTGCTCAATTTCTGCCATGACCTATGGTGTCAGGAGCCTGTTTTTCATGCTGCCACTATTGAGAGATGTCACCTTTGTAGGAATTATGCTGCTCTCAAGTGTGTACATGGTGATTCTCTTATTCAGGCATCAGAGGAGGGCCCAGCAACCTTCACGGCATCAGCCTCTCATCAAGACCCTCCCCAGAGAAAAGGGCCACCCAGACCATCCTGCTGCTGGTGAGTTTCTTTGTGGTCATGTACTGGGTGGACTTCATCACCTCATCCTCCTCAACCCTGATCTGGGTTTATGACCCAGTCATCCTCGGCATCCAGAGGCTTGTGGTTAATGCCTATGCCACAGTCAGTCCTTTGGTGCTCATCAGTTCAGATAAAAGGATAATAATTATGATGCAAGCTATGCAACAGAAGTTCAATAAATTGTTAGCAAGTTAACTGTCCAAAAATAGATTTTTTTATGTCATAACTTATATTATCCAACTAGCACAGGATAGGCTATCTGATTTAACTAAAATGGATTGAATTACACATATGTTGTATATAAATACTTTTGAAAACAGTTGCTAAGTACTCCTTGGTTTCTTTAGTTCAATATCCATGATGATATGATATTCTCATATGTTTTGTTTACATGTTTCTTACTCTTTAATTTTGATGTTCAAATGCTCATATAGGAAAACATTTCTTTTTGAAGAGTATTCTTAAGAATATCCTATGCACTAGGCATTGTGGCTTGTGTCTGTAGTCCCAGGAGGTGGGTCAGGAGGTCAAAGCAGGAGGGTTGTTTAGGCCAAGGAATTTGAGGCTTTAGTGCACTATGATGGCACCTGTGAATAGCCACTGCACCCCAGCCTAGGCAACATACTAAGACCCTTATCTATCTATCATCTATCAATCTATCATCTATCTATCTATCTATCCGTCCATCCATCCATCCATCTTCTGTTGTTAACCAGCTCTCTAAATGTTGGGTTAATTTTATATGCTTAGTCAGTAAACAGATTTACATTTAAAAGATTAGATATTAGAAAATCTAATCTAAATGTCCAATTCTGGCAATTTTTTTATTGTAGTGTAATTTGCATATCATGCCTTTACTCCATTTTAAGTGTACAATTAAATGGTTATTAGTAAATTTACCAGGTTGTACAGCAATTAACATAAATCAGTTTTAGAGTATTTCCTTCCTCCTATTGAGACCCCTAATGCCCATCCCCAAATACATTTCAAGCATGCCCCTCCCCTTCACAGTGCTCACCACATCTCTCAGATGTGGGTCTACCCCCCTTCCCCCAAATCCCTAGTGAACACCACCACCATTATATTTTTTTATTTGGATCCCGAGTCTTAGTCTTCATTTTGACCATGGAGATGGACTACCTCTGAAAAAGATGGTTGATTACTGTTAAACTCACCTTTGGTATTTTATTTTCTAGCTTTACTCACAAAAGCCCATTTTATCATATATTGCTTACCTCAATATGCCTAAAGAAATATAATGTAGCAATACTTCTAGATTCCAAATGTCTGGCTGTGTCAAGAGGTAAAAAGCACAGAGCCAGACGGGGAAATGGCAGCACTTCATGCTTCCAGTTTAGTTTATGGTCCTCTCACAAAACCTACCAAAGTTATAAAATATTTAAGGTTCCTTTTTTCTATAACTGATAAACTGATGCTTTGTCTTTCCATTTCTAATTCCTTAATTCTAATTCCACCAGGGTAGTTTATATTGTTCAAAACATCTTTGAAGGATTAATATTTTAATCGTAATTTTTGCAGATGTTTCCTATTACCACAAGGTCTCTGTGGTTATAATATAGGTCCGATTTTGACTCAAAAGCTTAGTTTATTATATCCCAAACAAGAAGTAGTACAATTAATCACAGTATGTGCCTAAACTGTATACACAGTTTTGCCATCTTAACGGTAGCTTGTTTATGCCAGCAGCAAAGAAGCCTGTAGAGCGAGTAGCGATGAAATTGCAAAAGGCGTTTTCCACAGCTTGTTGACAATTGAATACTTTTCCTTGCAAAAAGTGGTTCAAAGCCTAGAAGAAGCGGTTGTCAGTTGGTGCAAGATCTGGTGAATACGGTGGATGACAGAGTTTCCAAGACCAGCCTCTGCAGTTTGAGCAGTGCTGTTTGTGCTACATGTGGTTGAGTGCTCTCTTGCAAGAAGATCGGCCTGTCTGTATTGACCGATCTTGGTTGGTTAACTGCAAGCATCATCATCATTTCATACAATTGGTTGCTGTAGATATCCCTGTAATCGACTGACCAGGTTTCATGAAGCTGTAGTGGATAATACCGGCACTGGACCACCAAAGAGACATTAGCTTTTGTTGATGAACATTCAGTTTTGGATGATGTTTTGGCACTTCTTCTTTATCCAATCATTGTGCTGAATGCTTGTGATTGTCAAAAAAAATTCATTTTCATCGCAAGTAACAATACAGTGTAGGAATGGTTCACCTTTATGTCGTGACAGCAAAGAAAGGCAAACTTTGAGAGGATTTCTCTCCTGATGCTCATTTGATTCATGCAGTACCCATCTATCCAATTTCTTTACCTTGTCTGTTTCAAAGGGTCTGATATTGTTGGAATAGTAATGTCAAACCTTGCTGCTAATTCTTACATAGGTTGAGATGGATTCACTTCCACTATAGCTTTCAGCTTGTCATTATCCACCTTGGTCTTAGGTGGTCCATGTGGCTCATTTTCAAGATCAATATCACCACAACACAACTGCTGAAATCATTGACATACTGTGCATTCATTAAGCTGTCCCAAACACTTAATTGATATTTCAAGGTGTCTGTGCTGCATTGGTTCCACTGTGGAACTCATACTTGAAAATAACACAAATTTGACTTATTCATGGTTTCACAAAAATTGCTCTAAAGAAAAATTTGAAGGGTAATCAGAAGCAAAACCATGTGCTTGAAAGATGAGGATGTACCTTCACAATAAAAATAAAACAAATAAGTGTCAAAGTGAAATGTCAGAGATACCAACTGTCAAACTTAGTACTTAAGGAAATTGGACATTTCATACTTAATAACCTAGTAGGTTAGTACTGAAAAGAAGAAAATGTCTATTGAATGAGAAGTTGCGCAGAAAAGGAATCTGAGATTGTTTTCACTTAGAGACGGATACTACGATTTTTACGGCTTTGTATTTTTCATTTTGGCAGAGAAGGTCAGTATTTTTATTTGGTTGAAAGACATTGGCAACTTCTTAAGAATGATGGTGTTACTATTTTAATATGGAAGTTTACATATATCTACAGCAATGCTGAGTAGGAAAAGCTTGGACCATAACAGTGATTAATCTCTCAGTTCCAAATCTTCCCATATACATTTTCTTTTGTGATGCTAAATCTAAGACTCTTAAAACTATATTTCTCCTTTGCCATTTGTATTCCTTATCTACTGCTGTGTAACAAATTATCCATTTAGTTGCTTAAAACAATCAACATTTATTATCTGATAGTTTCTGTGAATCATGAAAATGGGTGCAGCTTAGCTACGTGCTTCTTTCTCAAGATCTCCCAAGGTTGTAATCAATATTTCAGCCCAAGCTTCAGTCTCATCTCAGTGCTTGACTAGGGGAGGATCTCTTCCAGCTTCACCTACATGACTGTTGACAATTTGTCATGGGATGTCGAATGTAGCCCTCTCTATAGGCTGTTTGAATTTTCTACTGACATGGACTTGACTGTCTCCATCGCGTGTGTTTCAAGAGGGAGAGCAAGGAAGAAACTACAGTCATTTTTATTACCTAGCCTTTGAGGTTGCACACCATCCCTTATAATTTATTCTATTTGTCAGACTTGATTCACTAAGTCCAGCCCACCTTAAGGAGAGGGATCTTAGACTACACTTCTTGAAGAGAAGTACATCAAAAAACTTGAGGTCCAAGTATAAAACTGCCACAGTGTATATTCTGGCTAATAATTATTTATATTCCATTGACATGCAAACTACATACATCCCCTTGCAAATTCCACAGGAATCTCATTTCAGAATCCCAGTATCTAAATCAGATGTAGGTGTGGATGAGGCTCTTGGTGTGGTAGTTCCTTAAGTAGAGCCCCTTGAGTACAGTTTCTCCCAACCTGAAGACCTCCGAGATAAAGAGACGAGTTATCTACTTCATTTGTTTAACACGCAGTAGTGAGAAAAGCACAGGACAGCTGCTGTATACATTTCTGTTCAAAAAGGGGGAGAATGCAAGGCACAAAGGAGTCACCTGCCCATAGCAAGTCTGAAATTTAGCCAGGCTAATGGTGTTTCTTGATTAGTACTCAGCCTCTTCTTGCCCAGGAATATTTCTCCATGGCTTTTGGCACTTCCCTCTGAGTCAGTCTTTCTTTTCTTTGAAAGGTCTTCAAAGTTGCACACCATCATTTTTATTTATCCTTTACTGTATTTGTTAGAAGTGAGTTGCTAAGTTCAGTCCGCACTGAAATGGAGAGAAATCAAACATCACTTTTAGAAGTGATTTGTGGGGATATTTTTAAATGACTACATTTTCTGTTCCTATTCTGCCAATAAGGAGCAGTAGAGGGCGATTGGGACGTGGGGGAAAACAAGGTTTCGGCTTTTGCTTTCTGCTCCTGTCAGCATTGTCCCAGTAGCTGCTGTTGGTTCCAGCCTCCAGCCACTTGTATTACTTTCGCAATCAGCTTTATTTCCCTCTTTAACAGAGCCAGCATCAGACGGTCAGAATCCCCTCCACAGAGATCAGAGTCCTGGATCTGCATGGCTCCCCCACTGTGCTCCCTGAGGACCCACATCAATTGGGAGCAGAGGTTCTGATAGTCCTAACCCTTCTCTCTGTTCCCCTGTCCTGGGTCATAAATTGACTCCTGGAATTATTCTCTGCCATATCTCGTTTTCTTCTCTCAGTCCCTCAACACCTCTGTAACCAATTTTTCATATTACATACCCTCTGTTGAAAAATACCTAATGTGATTTCTGTTTGGACACTGACAAACACATCTTTTCCTTATTTGTTATTTGCAAAATGTCTCTAGAAGCTCAGATAATAGGTTTGGTTTGGCTACTTCCTGTTGCCTGCTTTTTGGACTGATCACTTTTCCTCTATGCCCAAAAGGGATATTGGGCTAGATTTAGGTTAGGGATGCTAAACTTACACAAAAGTACATATGAATGCCATATAATGAAAGAGAGGTGGTAGCTTTATCTGATTTTCAAAGACATCTGTAACCCAAAGAAGATAAAAGGCCCCTAGTTTAGATTCTCCAAACTATCTGATCATGAGAAATACCTGGGGATCTTTAGAAAACATTGGTTTTCTGAGCCCATCCTCAGCCAGAATGAGTCTGGGAATCTATTTTTAGAAAGTTTCCCAGGCAGTTCTGAGGGATTGCATATACAGGGCACTGGACAACCACACTGCTGGTGTTCCTTTTCCTCTCTGTCACTGTGATAACACTACCTCTGCTTATCTTGACAGGCAGTCAAGAGGATATTCTGGGCAAGGCCCTGTTGGTTAAAAGGAATGGGGGTTCGTCCCAGCTAACTCATAAAATAAGCACCTCAGAGGTTACTAGTAGGTTTCCAGTGACATTTCATCAAATTCCAAGGACAGGAACAGCTTTACAAGAAATAGCAATTGGGGAGAAGGCTCATTTCTGCCTCCCTTTCAAGGGTCTCATTGACTCCTTTTGATTTTCTTTGAGCACCTGTTATGATTCCCTTTTCCAGCTTCTGTTTGCTCCCTGTCTCCCTGACACATCAACTTTCTAGCTCACTCTATTTGTTCTTTTACCTCTCAGTTAAAATTCTGGATGAGGAATCTGAATGACTCTAATAATAGCTATTATTTGACCAGACATTATGTTACAGTTCATGTTCAGCAAAAAGCTCACCCGAATTTATAATATGTGCTCAAACAAACTTGGTCTCTAAGGAGGGAGACTGATATGTAAGTGAACGCAAAGTCGAGGATAGCTACAACCGTGATTCAGAAGCAGCACACGGAAGATAAACAAAGTGTCCCGAGTAAATTATAAAAAACAAGGTTTAAGAAAGTATAATAAAAATCTTAAAATCACGTAGAAGTATAAGCATTTTTTTTGTTTTTTTGTTTTTAAACCTTTTTAATTTATAATTGTCACATAATAATTGCACATATTTACGGGATACAGTGTGACGTTTCCATACATGTATACATTGTATAATGATCAAATCAGAGAAATTACCATATCCATCACTTTAAACATTTATCATTTCTTTGCAGTGATAACATTCAAAATTTTCTAGCTATCTTGAAAAATACACTGCATTGTTATTTGCTGTACACAGCAGGTTATTAAAATTTAAAGCAGGAACCAAGGAAAAGTCCAGTAAACTGGTCACATAAGCTTATGCTGGGCATCTGTAGCAAAATGCTTATAGAGGAAGTCAGGCTCAGGGGCTTCACTTGTTAGAGAGAGAAGGATTACTAAAATATTTCTAAGTCTTGCCCTCAGAGGCTAAGGCTACCCTGTAACTAAGACTACTGATAGCTAAGGCTACTCAGTAGCTAAGGCTGTGGAGAGTAGAGTTAGAAGTGTAAGCATTTTTAATTCTGTCTAGAATCATGAGTACTGTTATAGGTCTGTCTCACTTTGGACTTCCATAAGAGCTGGGATGAGCTCTGAGAATCATTATTTATTCTATCCATGAAACATTATGTTTATCACAACATCAATTTAAAGAATTACTTTTATTACATTGGAGAAGTAATCCTTTAATCCCCTATTTCCTTGGGCTTCTGTTGTAGGATAACAAATAGCCCAGGACATTAGGATATTTTGTTTTTTTGGTAATCCTACCTGTGTAGTGACATTGGTCCATCCAACTGACAGTTATGTCTACCTCTTCTCCCATTGAAAAATGGACACTCAAGAATAAATCTTCAACAGTCTACAAAACTGATGATTGTCTGATGAAAATATCTCCAAACTATGATGAGACATGGAAAATAATTCATATACTCTACAGGTATATGCTGTTTTTTTCCTTCATTTCTTTGATATCACCATACATGGGTAGATTTTATGAATCTACCCAGGGTAAACATTCAATCAACAAGAAGGTTTAGTAAATGACATAGCTTGGTTAACGAAATTTTAGGATCAATTGAATTTAACAAGAAAAGCATTGTTTTCCCTTGTTAAAATGTTTTTGGAAAGGGAAGAAAGGTCCCAATTCCTGGGCATTTGGCTACCTAACAAACATTCAATCTTCTCTGAAATAATACTCGTAGACATACTATTCCATCCTCCCTTCCAATACCCATACTGGCCAATAGGAGGTGAGGTAGAGAAGGAGCTTGGCTTGAAATAGAGAAGTAACAGGTTTATCCTTTCTTCATTCTTCCACCCCCACCACTGCCTCACCCTCCTTACCTAAGCTTTGTGAGGGTTTCTATATCTGAATCCTTCGACCCCATTTAGATTATACTTCCAGGCTTTTACAAAAGTGTATGGTTTTGGTTCAGGCTAGGAACTCTCACCTCATTCCGTGAAATATAGACTTTGCATTGCCAAGGATTTTTTTTTTCAGGTTTATGGGTGATTCACAATAATTATCTTGTATTCATTTATTTATTTATTTATTTATTTATTATTTTATTTCAGCATATAATGGAGGTACAAATGTTAAGGTTATATGTATTGCCCTTGTCCCCCTCCCCCCTCAAGTCAGAGCTTCAAGCATGACCATCCCCCATACGATGCTCATTGCACTCATTATGTATGCATATACTCATCCTCTCTTCCCCCCTCCCATCTGCCCCACTCCTGATAAATGTTGTTCCTATATGTACACTTAGGTGTTGATCAGTGAAACCAATTTGCTGGTGAGTACATGTGGTGCTTATTTTTTCATCCTTGGGATACCTCACTTAGTAGAATGGGTTCCAGCTCTATCCAGGAAAATACAAGAGGTGCTATATCACCATTGCTTCTTATAGCTGAATAGTACTCCATGGCATACATATACCACATTTTATTAATCCACTCATGTATTGATGGGCACTTGGGTTGTTTCCACAACTTTGCAATTGTGAATTGTGCCGCTATGAACATTCGAGTGCAAGTGTCTTTTTTATAGAGTGTCTTTTGTTCTTTTGGGTAGATGCCTAGTAATGGGATTGCTGGATCAAATGGTAGATCTACTTGTATCGCTTTAAGGTATCTCCATATTGCTTTCCACAGAGGTTGCACTAGTTTGCAGTCCCACCAGCAGTGTATGAATTTTCCTGTCTCTCCGCATCCATGCCAACATTTATTGTTTTAAAAAATTTCCTATAATTAGATAGGCTGAGGGAGAGAAGGCCCCTCTTACCTTGGGGCCAGGAGAGAAATGAGCTTTTTGAACAAAAGGTGAGACAGCTTGTTTCTGAGGCTTTAG